>CAJUYI010006881.1:0-13013 GCA_910591695.1 Galerucella pusilla
GAATTATAAAAATTGTCCATATAAAGCGTGTATCCCTTATCGAGATACTCCTCGAGTAAATGTAACACAACATCAGTAGAGTGACCTAAATTATGGTCAGTTTCCTCTGATTTTCCGCTGTAAATTTTGATTTTCATTACAAGACCGTCGGACTCACATAGTTCGTACAGTTTGACACCGTATTTGTGTTTTTTATTTCTTATGTACTGGCGGAAATGCAATCTTCCACGCCACAGCATCATGGATTCGTCAATACAAATATTTTTATCTGGTACCTACATAATATTGTTGAAATGAGTTAGAATTGGTCTCTCCTTGTATAACCTGTCGGCAGATGGTATCGTGTTATCAACCAAATGAAAATGACGAAGTAACAACTGGAATCGATTTCGACTCATATTTGAGCGCCAAAACATTAAATTATATAGTTTGCTTGTGCTCCAGTAATGTTCAATTGATGGGAAAGAACAAGTCACCATTTGTAACAAAAGTCCAATGAACACTTTCATCTCTGCAGCACTGACGTCTGTCCACTTTAATATCCTGTTAGATTTTTTTATTGCTGTGCGTTTTGCAATTTCTTGCGCAGCATATAAATTAGTTTGTTCGACCAGTAATGCAAGAAACTCTTCGGGTAAAAATAAGTCCACCAGCGTTTGCAGTGTAAAATTTGACGTAATTTCAAACCAACATTTTCTTGGAAAATAAATAGTTCAGGATTTTGTTGAATTTCTGTCCACAAATTATCATTCGTATTTGATGTTGTTGCTTGGGAGTCATCATCATTATCATCGGGATCGGGAACAACTTCATCTTCAGGTTCGGGAACAACTTCATCTTCAGGTTCGGAGACGACTTCATCGTCACTATCACTTGAATTCTCAGAAGGTTCATAATCGCTACTGTCGTTACCATCCTCGCCGAAAATCTCGTCAAATTCTGAATCACTTAGATTAGCGTAGTACCTACTCAAGTTTATTTTCAGTCAGTGGTCTTTTCTTATCCATATTGGTTTCTTGATAATTTAATTATAACAATAATTATAAAACAACACACTCAAGAAAGACGTAAATGTGAAGCACTCGACAATATCTGCTATACGGTATCCGCCAAAATAAACAGTACCGAAACAGAGAGTGCTGTGGAATTGTTTATGTAATATGGATTTGTCATATTTGACTTAATTGTCATTAGTTGATATATTAATAGTACGCTGCAGTTAAATTTGATTTAAAAATGGCTCTGACAACGGAAGAAAAAGTTTTTTTGGTGGAGCATTATTTTCGTTCATTCGGAAAAGGTCGTAATGATGGTCCAAGCTTAGAACAGGTGTCAATAAAATATCAACAAAAATTTAATATCCCTCTCATTCACCTGATCTGACGCCACCTGACGCATACGTTTGGGGCATAATGAAGGACAAAATATTTCACTCGGAAAATCCGCCGGCGAATATTGCCGAACTACGGGAAAGAATACAAAATATTTTTCGGCAGTTACATCAACTACTTTTTATAAATACGTTTATTGACTTACAAAATCGATATGAAGCTTGTTTGCGTCGAAATGTTGAACATTTTGAACACTTACATTACAGAAATTGAAAATTAATTTTTATTTTTATTTTCGGTACTGTTTATTTTGGCGGATACTGTACTACTGACGAATATGGACGCATATATCTGATTCAGCTTTAGCGAAGCGACAGGTCTAAACGTGTCTGTGTACGAATTAATTCGTAGTTTGCTTCCGCGAATAGATTTCTGTTACATAAGCCAACTACGAGATAATTCCTAAGACCTTTTAAAAAATACATTTTTTCTACGACCGTGCGTTTTAACCTACTTTCCCGCACGCATTTAGTTTTGAAAGTGTCACTTCCCGCACTAGTGCGGGAAAGTAAAATTATCCAAATTTTGACCTTATTAGATAGTTTTTTACTTCGGATGTTATAACTATTGTTACAACAGGTAGATAGATATTTACGAAATAGTCCATCAAATAAAATCTACATCTTTTCCAGCTTTTTGTTGCATTTTCAATTTTTTGGAAATATAAAATAATAAAGATATTTTGATATAACCCTGTACATTCTTTGAAGTAGTGTCACAAAACAACTATTAAACCACCCGGGTTTGATATAAGAAATATATATGCAACAAATTGTGTTTCTAATAAGTAATATTTACAATAATTAATAGTTTTTGGTTGAAGTTTTGCATAATATCTATGTGGAAATGGAATAACCTTTGAAAAATGAGTTGATATACTTTTTAGTATATACGATCGTAGAAAAAATAATGTTCCTAACTCATGCGTAAAGTGTCTTTTCCGCCCTTGACCGCTTGCCCGAACTCCGCTCCGCGTCGTTCGGGTCAACTGCAGTCGCGTGCGGGAAAGTATCACTTTTCGCACTTGTTAGGAAAATAACTATTCTATGCTTTTTGATGATTACTATGTAATATAATTGGGGTTTTTAATAATATAAAATGATTAAATGAAATTGGCTTTTAAGACCGGAATTTTGAAAATTACCGTGGCAGTCAATGTGTTAATTTACCAATTGTACATTTCACAACTGTAGTTTTAAATAAAAATGAGTAATATTTGTTTGATTAAACTAATAAATTTTGTATCGAAAATTATTAAACGTCAGATTGACAATCAAATTTTTGATATCTACGAAGTGAAAAATTATCTTATCGAATACTCCTCGGGCCTTGATAAATACTCAAAATTTTGTTAGAGAATCCTTCAAGCGTGTTGCTCAAGGATAATAATATTATCAAGCAACACGCTTTCAGCATTCTCTATGACAAAATTATCTCGGTATTATCAAGATCCTACTGACAATTTCTTGGAAAACTTGAGATCAAGGAGTTTGGGAATGCACTAATCTCCGTGTTATGGACTTGAGAGACAAATTGTAGATGGCGCCACCACACTCGCTTTAATCGCGAAATTTTGGCGTGCGTGAATGAGACAACCTGGGGTGACATTCTGTTCACCTAGCGAGTAGTCTTGAATCGATCTTGTCGATATACACATTCCGTCCACCAAGTTTGGTTGTTTTGGAGCGACAAATAGTTCTAATTTCTGATACCTATAAGGTGTCACCTACGTATTTTCTATATTTCCTTGTGAAAATATCAATGTAAAAAGTAAAATCCAGGTGACGTCGCTTAAAAGCGATCGCTAGTTTTTATGAACGGAATGTCACCCCTTGGAATTCCAGATTACTTGACCATTTTTGGGGTTCGCGTTGCGCGCACTTTACCGATGTGAGCTGAGATCAACTGAGATCTCAGTCTAAGAGAACGCACGTATAGAGTAATACGCGCGTGTTATACTATACATATATAAGCACCACGTGGAGTAGCTCGAAAAAAAAATAAAATAGCAGACTCTCGAAGATCTTTGGAGGAGGAGCTTTTTTTAGATCGTATCGTAAAGTTATTAACCAGAGTTACATATATATGAAAAAAAGATCGGAATGTCATGTTTATTATATACAGCTTCGTTCGGTATTTAATTGATAACCGGTTGGTCACTTCATTTATTGGACTATATTACAAAAATCTTCTTGAAAACGACTTCGGCATTCTCGCAAAGTTATTTCACGTCATGTTTTTGATGGGATCTGATCATTCATTATTTTTGTTTCAGTTGAAATTTTGATGCCTAATTATATTTCGTTGACAATAGTAGCATTTTTTGTTGGATATTTTCGAGCAGTGGCTGTGATTAATCAAAACTTGGTAATTTCTGAATATATTCCGAAAGAAAAGTTGCCGTCTGCCGTTGGTCTTAACATGGTCACCAAGGCTTTACTATCTTTAACCATTGGACAAAGCTTGGGTATGTATGGAGTTATTTTAATAAAGTTAATGAAGTAATAAAACTTAGGAAACATCACGAAGGTCAAAAGAATTTTCATTTTCATTTTCATTTTCATTTTCATTTTCATTTTCATCTATTCTGGTTTGGGATTATCTTCCTATCTCCGAAATAAGTGAATGAAATAATAAGACTCAATTCACAACGCCACCTTATGAAGTATTAAGCTCTGTTGTTCTCGAGTCGACTGATTTATATTGGTTTTTCGTTGTGGGCGATGTTGAAATTTGATTGGTCACAAAGGTGACGTTTGATATACGAAGAAAATCTACATGACAGAATTGACAGATTATTCACATTAAGTTAGGTATATTTCAGAACTATGTTAATAGACTATACCATATACCATTTGGAGGACACTATTAAATGTTTATGTTTGTCTCATAATAGTTTCTAGGAAGGTTCACAATAATTATTAAATAATATTATTTGAGCTTTATAAATTGGAAACACCAACAATGATTCAAAACTCACTTAATGGTGATTTGGGTAATCTATAAGGCCGGTTAAGTTGTATATATGTATTACTCTGTGTAAAATGTCGATAAATGTCTAAACGGCTTCTGTTTTTTTAATTCTCGTGATTTGGACATCCTTACAATTCATAATACGGAAATATACCTATATAAATACATAAATGAAGAATTAGGTTAGGTTGGAGGTCATTCCGTTGAAAAATTATAAATTATAAACATTATGTCGTAGGACAGAAAAATGCTGCTTGGGAAACTGGAGATGGATAATAGTGATAAGGAACTTTCTCTATATTGAACGTTGTTTGGAGAAGAAGGGAGAACCTGAAAGCGAAGGTTTCTTGTAGTATATTTTATCTACGCTGTTTATTATGATACCCAATAACATTATCGGGAAGTTTTTTCAATTGTGGAACTAATGAAATTAATGGTTTTCCAATAACTTTGAGAATTATTATAACACAATACTCAATATGCAAATTTTGTCTGCGCATTGCGTTTACTGGAATCTGATGGGTCGAAACTCGTTGGAGCGTTACCATATATCCGCCCAGCGACCAGTCACATTTTAGTCTATGGTGACAGGGAAAATAGCCAATATATCAAATCTTTGAGAGGTTGATTTCATTCTAACATTGTCCAACTAAATTTATGTAGGCGCCGGTATAGTATGCGATTCACCTGAGGTTATATAGTTTAGTATGTGTCTACCCAAACCTATTAAAGCGATATCTTTAAAAACAGCTGAGCAGATGTGCAATGAGAAATTATTTACATGTTAAAATAAATGCTGGAAGGAATCATCTTCCTACTATATACTACCTATTGCTGTACAAATTTCACGGCACATATTTAACCGGGATCGAGGTATGTTTGAAACGTCTGGTTATCTAGATGGGAAATTCTACAGGAATATTCATTATGAGCATTAGAGTTTAAGTTCCTGGGCCAATATCCAATAGAGGTTTGTTTTTCCATTGGGATCAATGTACTGAAAAAAAAACGGTTCACTGACCTCGATATGACTTAGTACAGTAGTAAAGTAGTATCAGTACCTATACTTGAAGGCGGCAATGTTGACATAAAAATCGCGTAGCAGCATATTTATGGTGTACAAGTAGGTATTAGCATTTACCTCGACATTTAACAGTTTGGAAAAATGACCCTACTTTTGAACAAAGTTAACTGAATATCTTTTGTATGTTCCTTGTGGTGTATACATTATTCTTTTTGTTATTTGATGGGAATTTAAACCACAATATTATTTGTATTTTCATTTATATATTTCATTCATATATTGAATAGATGAGGCTTTTAATTGTTGTAGATCCATAGTAAATTATTCCTGTAGGATGGTTGTGAATGAGTTTCCAGTAAACTTGTTAAATACTTTAGTTAATCCCATATTTGGACAAATTCATTTCCTTGTAAATAGATTATAATTTTATTGTTAAATATCCGTATAATTTAGTATTAAGGCACTGTATAAATTGAAAGTTTCTCATTATACCTCCATTCGTTTGAAAAAGCTACTGTGTTAGCAAAACGCGTCACTTTAAGTTAAAATATGATGTAGATTTAACAAAATAAAAATTGTTTGATTTCATAATTCATTCATATACTTACATAATTTGTATATACATAAAAATACGAGAAACATTGTGGTTCGAATTCCCATCAAATAACAAAAAGAATAATATTAACTGGCTCTCAGGTCAAATGTATGGAAAAAAGGTAATGATAGGTATTAAATCGATATCTAGCTTCTGTCATTCCATTAGTTTATAAGTATATGAGTAATAATTTGCAGAAATATATTTAAAAATCAAATATTTCAGGAAAAAAGAAAAAATTGAGAATTTTCAAAAAATGTTCGTAACTCCCACAAATTTTTTCCAGTTAAATTGAAAGTTTCGACCTTACTCTGTGGATTTACGAACAAACATTGTGGAATCGGTAATTTTAAAATTCATCAGTTAGGTATATTATTTGTTATACTTCAAAATTTTTCAAGTCAGATATAGATCTTCTTTTGTATCATACTGCACGATCACAACAGCTACAACGCTACGTGAGAAGTTTTTAAATTCCTTTAAATAATCTAATATGAATCATATACCTCTATTTTCACGAATAATTCCAATTTTTATGAGGCAAGACAATAAGATTGTGGTTCCATGTCAGCCCTTATGTAACCTACTTCTCTTTTACATAATGTGCGTCACATGGTGAATAGCGGACTATTTGTATTATCCAAATTACAATCAACATAAAAGCTTCATGAGAATGAAAATAATTAATTCCTGATCATGCTTTTGTCTACCATTAACTATTAAAATATAGAGAACGTCATAATTTTGTCAAATTTGACACCACATTGGGATAATCCAAACTTTCAGTCTGTATCCAGAGTCCCACGTAATCTGCATAATGACAAAAAATAACCCTCTAACACAGAAGCGACGCCCTTATTGCTATCAAAAGGAGCCTCCAATATCAGGTGCCGATACTGTCATTTTATTGTTCATGATGTGAAAAGTATGCAACCTAATCTACTCACCATATGTACCAATTTTGCATGAGTGAATGTAAATATTGTTAATTGAATTTGCCATTTGGTGATGATCTTTTAAGTAATTCCACTCGACTCTTTCGATCAATTTGGGAAGTTTTGCCGGTTATATTAGCAAGTTCTATTATTTTTTAAATTTAGTTATTTGATCCGCTTATTTTGTACAGTGTGAGTTATTTCAACAGTTTTCTCATTGTTAGTATTTATTTCATTAGTGTTGGTGTCCAAATTCTAGTTCAATTGAGACAGATTGATTCCTCATAAGACACCAATGATAATATTTGTAGATCACAAAGGCCACGTATATAATACTAAACCGGTACCGAGTGGTTCTATGTTTACCTACTTATGTCAATTATATTTCAATATAAGAATTAGATTGAATCATGTTTTATTAACAATTTCACCTTTCTGTTTTAGGATTAATGAAAGATTTGTGGAGCTATGCAGCTTGCATTCACGCATTAAATCTTATTACAGTTGCAGTGGTGATATCATGGTCGATAGAAATATGTATCACCCGAATGAGAGCTAAAAAAACGACATTGTCGGAAGAAGTCAAATCAGAAGTTATTAGTTAATAAAACCAATCCAGTGCAATGATTAAAGTGAGAAAGACAATGAAAAAAGACTTTACTTTGATAAAATTGTATATAATAAACTATTTTTTAGTACGATATTAAGGCGATTATGTGTATAATATAATTTAGTAGGTCAAACTTTTTGTTTGGTGACATTATTAGAGATTATTAACATGCAGTTATTATATTTTTGGGGAATAAGAAATTTTTGAATAAATCATTTGTATTGTATCCTATTTTTATGTGATTTTTTGAAGAAGCTTCAGAGGTCGCTACCAGTTGTAAGACTTTTGCAAAAATTACTTTAGGGCCGTTTATATCGGAGTCTCACTAATTGATACATTTTAAGTGCTAACTTAGTATCTGTATGCAGAAACATTCAAAAACTCGGAAGGCAAAGTACACCCCACGTTTGCTCCCCTTCTCACTCATTACACTCCCGCGTCAGGATTGAGTCGAGCCAATAGGCGAGAGCACAGTCTTTTTGTTTTTGAACGTCTTTGTAAAATAGGAACAGCATTCATAAGGACTGGCATAATCTTAAAAAGAACAAAAAAACAGGAAAAACCGATCGAAAGGATTGAAAAAAAAAGAGATTGACTGGTGACAAAATTTTGAATATTTATTTGTAGTCCAGTAAATGAAGGAGGAAAAAAAGGCAAAGTTAACATTAATGACGCCCTGTTTTCATCTTCCGGTTGGGAGTTGCATTTGGTACATTATTAAACATGAGACAAAGCTCTGCATGAAAACACGTGCGAGGGCGGAGTAAATGGCCCCAAAAGACCAGGAAAATAGGTTTTCAGCCAATATCTCCTAAAATATGGCATTTAGAGATTTTCGGATCAGATAGAAATTTAAGTTCAGGTTATTTTCTACAAAAATGGTCCCCATGATTTTTTTCGCAACATTAATATTTTCTGCAAAAAAATCGGGTTGAAATACCGGAAATTTTGAGACTTGTGAAATATGCAAGTTTTGTACAAAATTTGATCTGGGGGGTGTTGGAAATCCATTATTTTCAATGTTTTGGATTGAGGAAACCACTTGTAGATGGCGCCACCACAATTTACAGATTGGGAAAATCCTCGGTGCCATAAATGAGAAACCCTGTATCCAGACACTTTTGATGGATATTTATGTTTCCGAGGGTCTTGTTTTCCTCTCAGATGAGGCCTCAAGATATACTTATTGGGAAAACGGGCTATAAGATTAATTCTAGCGAGATGGACCTCACCAGTGGACCTGAATCTAGCAACAATCAGCTTTGCACATGTGGCAAAAAACTGAAGTTCATTAGGCTTTTGGTAAGGAAAACTGAAAATGCCTCAAGAGTGAAGAATATTTACCCATAATACTCAGCAACAATTTCTTGCAGATTCTGCGCAAATTTTTGCAAATTTTATTGCAACCAGACTGATTGAGATTTTTGGAATAACGAGTTATAAACGTTCTCCATGTTTCATTTATTATAGAAAAATATATTTTTCATTTACTTATTTATCAACGGGAGAACCCAATATAATGATACAAGAATAATACATTATAGACTAAAATATTACATAGAAAATTTTTAACAAAAGTACAAGAGATTCGCGGGTTAATTGTCCGTGAATTGATGAAAAAAGTATATAAAAATACATTGCAATTATGACATAAATCTGTTCGTCACCAGTCATCATCTGATTCTTGGTCAAGAACTACTTCTGGATCTAGAGCTCCCTCTAGCTCTACCCCGTTAACAACTTCTTCTGAGTCTACAGTTTCCTCTAATTCTACCTCTTGGGATAACATATTATCGCTGTCTTCATAATTTGAACACTGGCGTGACTCACACGAACCACAAGTAGGTGAGCAGACGACACGAGCGCCACGTAGAGCACACGCGCGGCGAACGACGGAGGAACGAAAGTAATAAATTATAGCGTATACATTTAAAGTTACTGGTTTTTCCCGGGGGTACCAAAGGTATAACTTATATACATCGATGGAAAGGTGGGAATTCCCCCGTTACACTAGTTAAGGTGTTAAAATGTTAGAAATAAAAAGCAGGGAGAAAAAAAAAACACCCAAAAAGTGCGTTTTTCCTTCAGCCCGCGTTTTCTAATTTTATTGAAAAATAGATGACTTCGTCAAAAAAAGTAATTGCACAATCGAAAGGTAGACATTCTTAGCTTTCAAATGATGTATCATAGAGACCAATCGGATCATGTATACATTTTTAATTGATGGTTGTTCACAAAATTTCCCCGCGATCCAAAAACAGCAAAAATTTGGGATTCAATAAACAACGATTAAATGAAAATAAAAAAAAATTAGGGTATACAAATTTCAGGGATGACAAAGGACCTTATGAGGACCCATAATCAAGAAAATTTTGAGTAAGTTAGCGCAATACAAAAAAAAATAGGAACAAATTCCTGGCAAGGTCAAAATTGTCCGGTAGCAGAAAGTTTGACCCGTGTTCCGATATGGCCAAAAGAGTCAAGCGTGACTCAATTCACAGGGTATGATAGCAGCAGAATTCCTCTTCCACATGAATTTTGAATCATGAGAAAATATGCATTTTTCACAAAGTTATTGAATAATTTGTCCCCCCGCTGATGTGTAATTATACACGGACTGTGCTCTCCGGCATACAGCACAGAAGCTCATTATTCGAGGTGCGCTTGGTGCCGTTTTTCTCGAAACCGGTAAAATTTTCGAGAAAAACCATAGGGACCATTTTTGTAGAAAATTAACTGAACTTTGATTTTTATTTAAACCCAAAATCTCTAAATGCCATATTTTAGGAGATATTGACTGAAAACCTATTTTTCTGGTCTTTTGGGGCCATTTTCTCCGCCCTCGCACGCGTTTTCATGCAGAACTTTGTCTCATGTTTAATGAGGTACCAAATGCAACTTCCAACCGGAAGATGAAAATAGGGCGTAATTAATGTTAACTTTTTTCCTTTATTTACTGGAATATTGATATTGCTCATTGTGATGCTTTATCACGTCTGTAGAAGGAGACAAGCAGTTTCTATTAACACAGCGACAAAATGGACGGCGGAGTTCAATCGACTCAGTAGACAGACAATGTTTAAAGAAATTTTTAATAAAATAAAAGAGAAAGAAGAACGTCTTCAAAAACTACGTGAACGTGAAAACGAAAATATAACCATTTCAACAGACAAGTGCTCCTTTTCTTCATTGTTGTTTCGTCGTTACCTACCGCCAGCTTCCGAAACGCAATCAACCACAAAGCACCCTCTCCAAAAACAAGCCCTTGTAGATATTATCAATAGCCAATTAGCTACTAGTCTTGATGTTTCCAATACAAGTAACAGAATTGCAGCTATGGTTGTGACATATTGTGCTTGCGGTTAACTCCAATATGTTAGGAGGAGTATTGCTACGCGTTTCAACTTCATCAAAAGCACTCGTACTAGTTGTAGTATTCATCTTGTACGTTGAGCAAACAAAACTCAAGATATAAATGCCTGAAATGAAAAACCAATGTCATCGCTACAATAGCCTCGCACCGCCTAACTCCTTGCGCCAAAATAATGCATAATGATTCAATTTTAACGTGACGATTTTATATTATTCCATCGAATTGTCAATATTATCCAATTGACAAGAGTAAGAACTGTCATTACTTGTCAATATTCTCATGGTAATCCATAGTGATAGTTGTAGATGAAATACATTACGGAAAATCAGTGTCACACAAAATAACTCGTCACAAGGTGTTTGTGGTTCTGCAATAAATTGTCTTCCACCTACAGTTCTTGTATTAGCGCCATTTTGGATCCTCTTAGGTTTACTGTAAGGTCGAGTCTGCCTTATAATGCTGGACGATTATTTGGATTATCACGATTTGCGCCATCCTATTTTTCTACTGCTGATTTATCCAGGCCTCTGGAAATCATCTATCCCAGTTATTCGGAAATTTAGCCTCCCCAGAATCCTCTAAGACGGCTGGTTGGTCGAGAAGTCCAGTCATTGTTGGCTTATTAAATGCCAGTCCTGAGAAGTGGGAGTCACAGTTAATAGTGACATTTGCAGCAAGCCATGAGAAGCAGAATGCTCCCCACTAAAACAAACCTTTGAAAGTCAAAAACTATTATAAAAAGTGACCTCATTCTTTTTACTCCCTTTCTACGTCACTCTGGCGATTTTATTTTGCTATAATAAGATAGAGCTTTTCTATCACAAAACCAAGAGCTGAATTGGAAATTATTAACATAAACTTTGAATTTGCTGAACCTTATTCTGTATCTGTTCATGCTGTACATCCTGTTTTCGGTAAAGTTTTGGGATATAAGATGTAAAACTTTGTACAGAAAATCAAATATCTATGTCAAAAGTTTGAATGCACATAACAATGAGAAGGTTATATTAAAACAGATTCCAAAATAATAGAATACAGATGATGTCCTTCAACTTTCATATTGTATAAAGTAAAACTTTGACGAACACATTTTTCTTTGTGAGTATATTCGAAATATACAACTCCAGTGAAGTTAATATTTATCACGGATATGATCTACAAACAAAACTGGACGAAATTATTGTTAATTAAAGCCGGTGGTAACCTATTGTCCGAGACTCAGACTATCTCTAATAAAAGTAGGCGAAGGCAGTGGACACTCGATTAACCTGCAACCGCATTTTGTTTTCCTTGGATTGGGACACAAAGCCGCATCCAAAGCGATCACTGACAAAGTAGTGGGTAGCGATGCGAGCGAAACATAAATGCCTCTAGTTAACTTCCGCAATCAGCTACTGTGGAATTGCCTCGCCAATGTGTACTGCTAACATAATTTGTACTCTAGGTCACGAAACTAGAAATTCATTAATTGATTGGTTCGGCACCAACAGTCAGAGGATTTGAGACCTCCCCACCTCAGCCCTTAGGGTATTGTGCTCCTAGCTGTACCGTTTATGTTAAAGGACCAGTAACTTTTATCAGACTCAACAGTCTTTTCACTGAGTCCTTCTTGGAGAAATCCTCCCTTGGTTATTATAGTCCTAGGAGTATATATCTTCAATTGTTGTGACATTGAACAATAACATGCACGTAATGAGATCTCATAACATACACATGCGTTTAGATAAGAAAAACAACTCAAATTTCTTTGTTCAATCAAATGGTTTTCTTCGGCCTATTTCTTGAAATGTAAATACTGGCTTTTCGTATTTTTCTTTAAACTTTTGGGGCAATAGAGATTGTAATGTTACATTGGCTTGTTCCAAAAAATCTGGTGGTGTATTATTTATATCGCTTGAATTACTCATTTTTTAAATATTATTTTATATTTTGTTGAATACCTAACTCACTTTGAAACTGTTAATCTGTCAATGGACCATAATAGCATGCTATATAATATTTCTGTCCTAAATTCGAAAACAGAATATATCTATGGATTGAAGTTATTTTGTTAATGTAAGAATGGTTGAATCAAAATAACAATTTACTGATTTCTACCATTTTGCAAAAAAA
>CAJUYI010006883.1:0-13010 GCA_910591695.1 Galerucella pusilla
TCAGGGGAGAAGAAAAAAAAAATAATGTAAGATCTTGCCCACACTACTAGCTAAATAGACTGTTCCCTTGAATCAGTGCATAAATTAACAAAAACATTTATTATATCTGTTCTAAATGTAACGAGGATAGCTTTTTTTCTTATTTACAATTAATTTCAAGCGTTTATCTATATCTAACACATAATTATATAATAACTATTTAAAATTATCTTGATATATCTCACACCTTGGTGGGTGAATATTTTTTATTTTGTCTAAATCATATCTTTACCGTACAATTAGAGGGAAATTATACAGACGATGAGAAGCTTTTGTATATTGTCTTCATAGATTATCGGTATATCGTTAGGGTATATCCCATGTATCTTGTGTTTTCCTGTTTTATTTTTTTTATCTTTATCTGAATTTGTCTTTCATGTTTTTTTCCTTTCCTTGTCTTTGTAGTATTTTATGGCTTGAAGTAAGTTCAGTTGCTAAACAGGCAGACTGTTCCTTTTGGATCAGTACTTAAAGTCATATAAATACATTTCTTCGTTTTTTTTGTCTTCTCTTTATATTTTTTTCTTATTCTACTTAGTGTTTTATGGTATAGAATAAGTTCAGTTGCTAACTGGGTAGACTGTTCCTTAGTTCCAGTATTCAATATCATAAAAAAAATATTTGTCTCATTGTAACTTGGGGAAGTAAATTATCTGGGTGAGGGTTGAAAATATTGATAATTAGCTCATATTGAAGTTGTCTTAAATAATTTCAATTTCTATTGGATTTGAAATAGGGGTTGTACTCTTTCACTTATCTGCTATTGTTATATCTATCTATCGTAACTAAATTAAAATTTTCCTTGCTTTTGTTTATTTCTAGTATAAATAGTATCTATAGTTTTGAAACCTTCTAAAAAATTTTTTTTTTGGGAAAATTTTTTTTTTCTTGGCTGTTAGGGGTATGGAACGTTAACTTTGTAAGTTAACATTTCAGGTATTAATAATTGCTAAAATCATTTTAGAATTTTGATTTTTGGTGGAATGGTTTATAAATATTTCAAAAAAATTTTTCATTCAAATAATTAATAAATTATTTCTCTTTTCCGATTCGAGGTGGAATAAACTACGAGACCTAAAATCAAGATTCCTAATGTATTTTACCGCGAAATTTAAAATTTGAAATGCTCTTTAAATAAGAATGAGGAAGGTCCCGGCGTGGCTTCTCTCATCGTTTGTCGACGATACAACAACTGTGCAGTAATCCACGTGAAACTTAGTTTGTTGAAATGAAAATCCTTCCTGCTTTTGTTACTTGAGTATCTGGATTACTGCACAGTTTCTGGGGCACTATACCTAAAAGGCTGGTAGTACCTGAAAAATTAATAGTACCGGAAAAACAGTACCTAAATAAATACAGTACCTGGAAAACTAACAGTACCTGGAAAACTAGCAGTGCCTGGTAGACAAAAAGTTTTTTTTTAAACCTGCCAGAAGCGGTTTCATGGTGAAACGGCAATAAGTCAATAGTGGAAGACCACAGTCCCAGGATAAGTTGCAGATTTCTCCAGCTGTACTGGATAATATCTCCATCGACATCATCTTCAAAAGTAGTCTATACTCTAAGTATTTTTTTAATTATATCATACTAACCTATTTTGTTTGTAATTGGAATTTAATATATACATTATTTTACTTCTTTAGTTTTATTTATTATACAGAAACGTATTTTTTCATTTTTCTCTTAACAGATTAAAGTTAACTAACTCTTAAATTTGATTTTGTTTCTAATTTTCTTTTAGGAAAGAAAATTAGTGGCGCCCTAAAATTGCCTTCTCTTTTCTTTTCTAATTTTTTTTTGTTTAAGATCAATTAGTAACTAAGTCCTGCGAACTGGCCTAGTTGCTACCAAATTTAAGTGGTTAGTTAGGCAAGAACCTACAATACAACCTAAAATCATTTTTTTTGTTAATTTTAAAATTCTAGTTTTTCATCATCATCCAACTTTCAACTTTAATTGTTTCATTAGCGCCCAACAGGTATTGTTTCTTTGGTGCTCGAACATTTTTGGTTTCAGCATCGCAAAATATGTGAAGTTCTATGTTGCTTCCATTTCGATCCAAGGTGAAATATTGTCTTGGTATGTGGAAACCATAGATTTGCTTCAAATCTTCAATCCATCTACACCATGTGTCGTAAAGCTTGAGAGGAATTTCCTCATCCCAGCCTATTTGTAGTCCCCAAATATCTTGTAAAAGTACTTTTCCTTGAACCAGGAGATTCGCTAAAAATCCCAAAGGATCGAATACTGACATCACAACTTTCAAAATCTCACGTTTTGTCGGTTTCCTCTTTAGAATTAATATATCCTTATCTATTTTGTGAAATTTTGTATTAAATTGGAAACTGTCTGTCAATGGATTCCAAAACACACCCAGAATTTTCTCAGAAACGATAACATCATCCATCTTCGAAGCTTTGAAACTATCTCCAACAAGTTCTGGTTGAATTGCTTCAAGAATTGTCTTTGAATTTGATACCCAATTACATATAGTGAATACCCCTTGATTATGAATGTGTATTATGTCCTGAATTAATTTAATGGCTTCCGAAACACTATCCGCACCTCCTAAATAATCATCCATATAATGGAGCTCTACTATATCTTTTACTGCTGTTGGGTACTCTTCTTCAAACTCCAGAGCGTTCTTATTCTTAGCTTCTTGCGCTAAGTATGGTCCGCATGAAGAGCCAAAAAATACTACGCCTATTTCATAGACGTCTGGTTGTCGATGACGGTCCATGCCCCTCCACAGAAGTCGTTGAGCATGACAGTCTTCAGGTCGTACAAGTATTTGTAAAAACATTTCTCGAATGTCAGCAGTGAATGCAAATTTTTTTATACGAAAGTTTACTAGGATATCAAATAGAGAATTGTACAAGTCTGGACCCGTTAGGAGGTGGTCATTTAGACTTACTCCGTGACTCTTGGCCGCAGCATCATACACAATCCGTAGTTTTCCAGGTTTATTAGGGTTGACTGTCCCAAAATGTGGCAAATACCACGTTCGATCTGTGTGTACAAACGCTTCTTCATTAGTCAACTTTCGTATGTAACCTTTTTTCTCCTGGTCAATAAACTTTTCGCAGTATGATTTAGCATACTCCGGGTCTTTATCCATTCTCCTCTCAGTACTATACAATCTTTTCAAAGCAGCATCTCTGTTATTTGGTAGGACTACGTTAGTATTTTTCCATAGTAATCCCGTTTCAAATCTTTCCCCTTTTCTTTTCATTGTTTCCAAAGCAAAATTGCCATTGCCCGTATATCTTCAGGAGAATAAGACCTACTTTTTGCATTTGTAGCTTCATCTATTTTCCAAGCTTCTTTTACCATGTCGTGTAGGAGATCTAAGTCATCCTTAGGAGAAGTGTTCATGTCTGTGTAAGTGTAGTAAGTGTAATAATGATTTGTGTCATGTTCAGAGCGTGTACCTATATTACCGTGAATGATCCAACCTAATAGGGTTTTACTCACCGCTGGACCGTTCCAAGATCCAATGGTCACCTTTTTGTTCACTAGGAGAGGCCAATTATCTTGTCCTATAATTATGTGTGGTTTAGCATTAGTCATAGATCGAACTTTATTGTTTATATAAGAATATTTATTTCTTAATACGTCTACATCAACTGACTGAGTCGGTAATGCAAGATTCATAGTGCGTACATGTCGAAGCTGGAAACTTTGTCCTCCATCGACTCCCTGAATTGTGAGACTAACAACTTTCGAATCGGTATCCGTTTGAGTGATACCCTTATTTGTCCATTGAATTGAGAGAGGTTGGCTTGGACCAGAAAGTTGCAAATGTTCACTTAAATCTTTATCTATTAGAGTGATAGTAGATGCATCATCCAGTAGCGCAAAAGTTTCAACCTTAATGTTAGCATGTTTTAAAACTACAGGTACAATTTTAAGAAGAACGTATTTATTATCGTTGATATGACAGTTCGTTTCAGAGGCTTCTGTATCATTTTGTCTCACAGGAATGGGCTCTGTAGAGTATTTATGTAAAAGATTGTGATGAGGTTTCATACAATTATTGATACCGCAATTTCGTTTCTTACGACATACTTGAACGTTATGATATGGTGTCAAACACGAGAAGCAGATTTTATTCGACGTCACAAATGACCATCTGTCGTCAGCGGACAGAGAGTTAAATTTAGGACAAGAGCTTAAATAGTGCGTACTTGGTTGACAGCAACAAACGTACTTTTTCATGTTTACCTTATCATGTGTTGTCAGAGTAGTGCCAAAATTGACATTTTTTGGTCCAAATTTAAGGTTAGTTTTTTTGTCACTTTTGTCACTGTCAACCAGTTTTGGCGTTTGTATTTCACACAAAATATCTGATTTCTTACTAAGCCAGTTAGCAAACTCTAGGAGTTTGAACTGTGGTCTCATTTTATGAATATGTTCAGTCCATCCGATCTTATAGGAAATGGGAAGTTTATTCACCAATTCCGATAAAAGCAACGGATTATGAAGATATTCTTCTTCCTCCAGTGACTGCACTGTAGCAACAAATTTTTTTATTTCATCTGCGAATTCCACCAACTGGTCAATCTGATCCACTTTGAGGTTAGTAAATTGTTTTAATTTGGAAATTAACAGTGAAATAATGTGTTCGGGTTTACCAAAGCGAGATTGCAAGAGTTCTATAACATTTTCTACATTCTGTGGCATGATTAATAATGACTGTGTGATTTTCTTAGCATTTCCTTTCAAACACTTTTGCAGTCTGGCTTGGTTCTCTTCATTGCTATAATTACAGAGTTTATTGGAGTTTCTATATTGGTGGATGAAATTTGGCCAATCTGTGGGATCGCCTGAAAATATAGGCAAATCTCGTGGTAAGGACTGTCTTACCAATAGTTGCGTCATTTGAGGAAGAGAGACTTCATCTATATGATCAGTAGTTGGATTTAGCTGTATTGTTTTTAAATGAGAATTAGTTTCATTATTGATATTAGTTTCATTATACCTTTCCCAAGGAATGTCACCTCTCATCCAATTCTCTACGTTCGGTTTTTCTGACTTGTCCGACGAAAAAGATCGAGATCTAGCCTCTGAGGCTTCTTCTAGCTCGGCTAATTTTAAAGCTAGTTCTAGATCCAGAATCTCTTGTTTTTGTTCAAGCTGTTTCCTTTGAATGGCATGACGGAGCTCTGCCTGTCTAATCAGATTCGTGGTTTTATTACTAGAGCCACTCCTGATTGAAGATCTAACATCAGTATAGTCAATATATTTCGAAGTTATGGTTTGTGGTACGGTATTGGTCATCGTCGTCAGTGGTAGGGCGGCTGTCGTTTCTGTCGCTGCCACGGTCGCTTCGGATCTGGGAGTCATGATTGTCTGTGATACGGCGGCGGCGATGGTCGTCTCCACCACTGCCGTTTTATCCCTTATCCTTTTACTCCAGTGGAGTGGTACAGAATTTGTCTTGCCGCCTTCCATCTTTGATTGAATGTGGACTATATTTTTCTATAGTGCTGTTCTGTAGGCTCGAAGACCAAGAATGTTTGGTCTTACCTGAAAGTATCTTTGTCAATATCCCCGCTCGAAGAACAAAAACGGGAGACTTTAAAGATTTTATTTTCTATCAAAAATTATATGACAAAAATTGAAATATTAACGACAAATCTATATATGTCTTAATGCTTTGTTTCCATCACTACTTAAAGAAAAAAATAATAGGTTGCTACTAGTTTAAAATAAAATAAATACACAAGTAAATACTAAATACAGGAACTCTAATAACTAAATGTCTAACAATGGTTATTAATATTTTGAGCTTATAATGGAGCCACCTTTCGGTTAGTAGCATCTCATAAGCTAGTACTTCAAATTTTCTGGAAGTCTCAAATTCCACCGTATTTTACTTGAACCGCCACCTTTCAGTATGTATGCATCTCTCTTCTTAGGGTCTCTGTAATACTCGTTATGTTTACAGACTATTTCTTTTTATAGATAATGGTGTTACTTAGTTCCCTTTAAATATTTTTGATAGGATATTGTACTCAGTGAATCGATACACAGTATAGATACAAAATATCGAATATCGAAGCTGGATATACATACATATCGAACATTCCTATGCCGTCTTTATCAGAACCAGAACACACGAAGCTGATTCACCCAGATCATGACGACGTTGTCAAAAGTTCATGACACTAAGTTTAGCGCGAAATTTGAAGTAACCAGAACATAGGATTATTGTGTTAATACTGTGATTGTTATAATTCAAATTTTGTTAGGGAGTAATTGTTTAAGTTATGAAATCAAACAATTTTATTTTGTTAAATCTACATTGTATTTAAACATAAAGTGATGCGTTTCGCTAACACAGTAGCTTTTTCAAAGAAAAACACAAATTATTTTTACCAAATCCACAACACCCCGAACTCTATTCATTAATAAAACTTCATAAAGAAGGGTACTCAATTAGACCGGTTGTTTCTTTTTTCACAGCGTCATTTATAATCCCAAAATTTCTAATAGATATAATTTCCAAATATTGTTCATTCAATTCTCAATTTTCAATTAAAAACTCAACAGAACTAATATTCAAGATATAAAACTAACTCACTTGTCTAAATTCATATCTTTCGATGTAACAAGTCTATTCCCTAGTATACCTCCTGATAAAACTATCATTCTTGTTGATAACTTGCTCACTTACAATAATACTAATCCCATGATTCAGTCTGATATTATAAATTTATTGAGAGTTTGTTTAAATCAAAATTATTTTCATTTCAACGGAAAGGTTTATAGCAGTAAAGAGGGTTTGATTATGGGCAACCCTCTCAGTCCCCTATTATCAGAAATTTTCATGGATAATATAGAAAAGATAATTCATAAACACCCCCTTAGTAAAAAATTAGTTTACTGGCACCGATATGTAGATGACATTTTAGCTTGCTCCACTGGTACTACGAGACAATTAGATAACTTCATCACTTACATTAACTCAATACATAAAAATATCAAATTTACAGTAGAAATTGAACAAAATAAGTCCATAAACTTTCTAGATCATACAATTTCAAATATAAATGATAGACATGACTTTTCTATATTTCACAAACCATCACATACAGACATTACAATTCATAATAGTTCAGTCCACCCAATCAGTCATAAATTAGCAGCTTTCAATAGTATGATACATAGACTTCTAACAGTTCCATTGAATATTGACAATTACAATAAAAAACTAAATATAATAAAGCAAATAGCGGTTAATAATAATTACGATCCAAATTTAATTGACATCATAAATGAAAAGATACGAAAACATACTCTAGAACAAGTATTTCCTTCTGATAAAAACAAAAATAACCAATTTAAAAGCTTAACTTACTTTGGAATACCATCCTCAAAAATAAAATCATTTTTAGAAACTTTAGACTTGAATATTTGCTTCAAAACTGACAAGAATTCATCCAAATTCATTAAAAACAACAAATCCAAATCTTCAAAACTAAATAAATCAGGAGTTTATGAATTAAAATGTGGTAATGACGACTGTGATAAAATTTATATAGGTAGAACTTTTAGGAATTTTAAAACTAGAATTTCAGAACACAAACGTAGTTATGACAATCAAAAATTAGATTCCAACTATTCAAATCATTTATTAGCAAACCAACCCTCTTTCAATTCAAATTTCGAAATTTTGCATATAGAAACTAAATTCTTCAAATTAAATCTTTTAGAAGCCCTAGAGATAAATAAAAACAAATATTCAGATAATCTTCTTAACGAACAACTTGATATTAACAATTCTCCTTAATTAAACCTTTTTACCTAGAAAGATTTCTGTAGGATGGTTGTGAATGAGTTTCCAGGTAAACTTGCTAAATACTTTAGTTAATCCCATATTTAGACAAATTCATTTCATTTCCATGTAAATAGATTATAATTTTATTGTTAAATATCCCTATAATTTAGTATTAAGGCACTGTATAAATAGAAAGTTTCTCATTATACCTTCATTCGTTTGAAAAAGCTACTGTGTTAGCGAAACGCGTCACTTTATGTTTGAATACAATGTAGATTTAACAAAATAAAATTGTTTGATTTCATAACTTACTATGGATCTACATCAAGTAAAAGCCTCATCTATTCAATTCAAGTAATTGTATAATGCAAAATCAGTAGGTATCATGAGAATTTGTTATTAATGTGAATTTCGCTAATAATTGATTAATCAAGCTCGTGAATTTGATGAAGCTTAATTTTGTTACTAAGGATTTTATCTTTCCTTTTAATTGTGATATTTTACCGATGCATGTTTTTTGTTCCTGAGAAATTGTTGATGAAATTAATAAATTTTAAATGCCAATGCATAAAGTGTATGTGCCTGCCCTATACAACATTATATATTCTATGTTTAATCTTGGAATATTCGCTAGGGTAGATTGTAGTACACCCTAAACAAACATAGAATGTTAATATCCTTCAGGGAATATTTTTTTGAATCAACGAATAGATATCTTAGATATGTCTGTATATTATAAAACAAGCTAGTAATAATACACGTATATTAAGAATATTCTCGGTACGTCCGTGAATATTCTTAGTATGCTCATGAATATTTTCAATATACCATTTATATTCTAAGAATATTAATTGTTGGCAAATCTAGAATATTTTCATATCCATTTTGGAATATTCATTGAATTGACCAATGGGAATATGTTGGTATATTTATAAAATAATATTCCTGAACATTTCTAAAATATTCAAAGTAGGTGAATAAATTCATGCATACTCATATTATTTCACATAATTTTAGAGCAAAATCTTGATGAGCGACATTTAAAGAGTTAAATAGCTTTTTTCCGTGCTAATTAGCCAATTGATATGGACGAATTAGCTTGAAAAAATTGGCTAGGAAACTCTTCAATGTTACGGACGTTGTTTCTCTGTCTGCTCAAATTGTGTTAATTACAAATTCGAGGTCTTGCACTTTCACCGATGCTGTAAGACATTTGATAAACATATTCGCAAATAGTAGTTACAGCCCATCCTTTTGGTAAATTATGTCTGCTGTGCGAAGAATTATAATACAACTTTTTTAAAGTTGAATGAAAAATCGTTTATTTTAAACAAATTAAATACTACTATTATGGGGTTGATATAATTGTTGGTCAGGATTGACATAAACATCCACTAAGTGAGGGAGCGTATATTTGTATCCTTTACGAAGAAATATTAATACATAAAACAGATCTTTCACCATAACCGACTTGAAAATGATAAAACACTTTTCACTTTTCAGCCAGCGTGCCACGCCGCCTCTTAAACTTTAATGCGCGGGTCTTCTTCTCTCTTACATACATCATTTGGCCTGGGATACAGAGATTAAAATCCCGTTCACCACAGAATACTTCAAATGTCTATGGTGCTAGGAGCGAGATTCAAACTACAAAATATCGCCTTCACTATAAAGTATATTTCAAAATAAAACATAACATTCTCTATATAAATGGAAACATAAAAAAATCATTCAGCTCAAAAAGTAAATGAAATATTTCAGTCCATCTATCGTTCCTCGTGGTGTTCAATCCCAAAATAAATAAGGATCTCTTGAAAAGGAAATAATGTTATGAGATGTGATTGAAATTATTGAAATTGAAATACTTACTGCGTATTCTTTCTTAACCTTTCTGGGGCATTGGACTACCATTGTCCAGTTACTAGCTCTATATCTTTTTTACCGGTGTTGTACATATTTGTACAGCATCTGAAAGTAAGAGATCAGGATGACAATCAGGTAAATACACCTGTTCAACAGTTAAACTATCCAAATTATACTTGGAATCTTCTGGCAGCATACTAAGAGGGCATATTTCTGTGGGGTCATTAACTTACCTATAACTGAAAATAATTTAAGTGAAGAAAATGTTCTCTTCTTCTTGTGCCCACATAGGCTGTAGTTGGCTGTAAGAATTGAATTCATTTTTTATCAGTATTTATTTACACTATTTATATTAATACTTACCAATTCATGATATAAGTGTAAATCATGTAATTTGTCCTCCACAGTTTGTAGGTTTTCTTCTGAGCCTATGGGAAACATTTTTATCAAATATTTTTGAGTTTCGCTGTTTTTTTCATTTTTGTTTGTGTTACAAGTTCATCTTGCTTTATAACCATGATATACCTAATCAATAGAAATATTACCTCGAAAACCAGTTTTAGTACTTCGAATAATTCAAGAGAAATAATTGTAATTAGTATCCTACTGCTTACATTCATTTTTTACAAACCTTTAAAGAATTCAGTCAAACAATAAGCATACATGTATAATTATCAATACTGCTGAACTAATAAAATAATAATAAATTAAAATACCAATCGAGTTAACATAGTGGATATATTTATTTCATTGTTTATAAATAGTCATGACAGGTTAATCTATCAATTTCTTAAATTGTCATTGTCATACTTCATAATCATATCTTCATAAAAATCCCTAAATCACATAATTATAAATGACTGTTAAATCAATACTTTCAATCAGTTTGACCAACTAATATTAGAATCTAGATTTAGGAGGGAATTTTCTATCGGAAAAAAGTTGGGTTTTTTTACTGTCCATGGATATGGAGTAGAAAGGCTGTCGTGCTATACGGATTTCCTAACTTTCCACACAGTATTCAGTAGCATCTTTGGCAATTGTAGCCATTAAAGCACCCTGAAGGGGATTAGCTCTGAAAACCTGTTGCATGTGGGAAGTAAATACTCAAATTCCTTCACTCTGAGGTCACCCGTCACCGAAAGGTATGTCTTTGAAACAACTAAGCATAACTATTAAGCTGACTAACTATAACATTCAATTCAACAATGACACCTAAGCAAAGATAGTTTGTAAAATCTAAATGAATTAAGTACACACTTGTAATTTTGATTCTTTCTTTTTTTGTTAAACAAAATTTATACCTACATCTTACGATCATTAAAGTGAGCTAGATGAAATCTTATAGATATGTTTCGAGTTACTTACATCCTGTAGCTTTAGCTCACCTCGGGGTAGCGTATGCTTAGTAGTAGAAATATTTAGATAGAAATAAATGATTCAATTAATTTGGAAAAGCTTCATTACCTATAATATGACTGCAAGAACAACAGGTTAACAATTCTCTTTTTAGACCTCTTTTTGTGAACCTTCTTCAATCCCTTAATCACACTTCTTGAAATTGGGCTGGTATTTCTGAGGATTTAAGACGCTATTTACTTGGTCATGGATCATGGTTATGAACAGCTGAAGAACTTGTAACCAACATCAGTTACTTTACTGGGATTTGAGTGGGATCTATCTACTGGCTACTGGGAGTCAAAACAGATAAGCGATAGATTAAGTTGTGTTCGTCTTCCAAGGTTACTCTTGGTTTGCCTTAAGCATTGAGTTTCAGTGTGTTATTATTAGGAACATACATAGAACATATAGTTGAACAATCACATATGGAGTAACAAGACAATAAATAAGATCCACATATAGTTCTATACTTTATATTTAGAGGACAATAACACGTGTCACTATCTAAATTTATTAGCTTCAATATAAATAGTTTCTTCATAGTGTGAAATATCTGTAAATAATACATTAGGTTAGATTACCGGTCTTTAGAATTAAGTTGTAGACTAAGGCATGACTGCCTTATCCTTATAGTCACATTTGATTACTGTTCTTACTTACATTGTGTAAACGCAAAGTATACTCTGCGGGAAGCCAATATTCACATCCTTTAATTGTATTGCGGCACTTGCCGACTTTAAAATTAAACATAATAAGTTTAGGGCACATGTACATTCTTTTTATTTTTTTATTATGTCAACTGTCATTGATACTCTTCACAGGTGAAGCATATCATTAGTGGCCTTTTGTGATTTAGGAAATCTTGCCACCAGCGGCCTTGTATTAATAAACCTAGGTTATTATCACACAACCAGCAAAATAAATTATCATCAGAACCGAACAACCGGAAGTTTCAATAATAGACCCAAATAAGCGAACCCAATTTTTAAAATAATTTGGAAATATTTAAAATATCAATCAAAAGCATCCATTTTAAAGTGGTTTTAAAAGATTTTCAAAAGTAACAAACTGGCGCCCAACTCGTGTCTAACTATTATTGTCTCCTCGGTTTTCCAAACTAAACTAAAACGATTGAACTCCATTTATTGATTTTTCAACTACAAAATAAGTATACATAATACATTGTAGTTTTGATAGCACAAGTAAAAAAAAAAGATATCTATTGATCAACGTGGTTTACCAGATAGTAAGTGGCGATTCTACATTACAAACACAAATAACAAAATACCTACTTCAAGGTACACAAATAAACATTTAAGGAAGTTTAGTTATTTCCCTAGTTGGGTGTATTATCTTTTACAATTTTAGAAGTAGTATTCTAAGCATATACAAATATTTGCAACATATAAATCATCAAGCTTTAGTATAGGAATTTATTTATAGATTAGAATTTATACAGGTTGTCTCCTGGATCCTAAACTTGTCTTAATAGTTGAATTTCGTTACTTACAATCATTTTGTTTAGGAGTAAGTGAAGTAGGTTGGTATTTTTTGGTGGTGGATTTTTTTTTCTCGTCGGGAAGGGTTTCTCTTGTTTAGTAGGTATACATATTATATATTATATAGTTAGGACGTAAACGATTATGGAAGTCAACAGACTTCTAGGAGATGAGCTCTCATATGAGTTATATATCAGAAATTTGCCATTTGACGGCAATGTTGACCAGAAAAGAGCTGCTCTTCGAGAAGCTCTCAGAGCGGAAAGAGAGGGGGAAAGATCAGGTCCTTCCTGCCTGGATATCAATTCTAGTTTCGAATTTTCGATTTGTTCGGGGAAACTGGGTGATTTGGAAGAAAACATTAACAACTTCAAAGCAGAAAATAGGGTGAACGAATATAAAAAGATAAAAACACGGTTAAT
>CAJUYI010006884.1:0-13010 GCA_910591695.1 Galerucella pusilla
ATTAAATGTTAACCCCATAACGACCCTCCCATGATTTTACTAGCTTAACTACGCGGTGTTTGCGTATATTTTCCATTGTTTTATCAAACACAGCGTTATTCATTAACTTGAAAAGGTTCTTTTCAAAGTCATTATTGGCTGCTGTTCTCAATCGCGTATTTAGCTTGATGTAGGGCTTCAACCAAGTTGCCTGCGAAACTTCAAAATTTTATGTATTTTAGTTAAAATTAAACCATTGGCCAACATTTGTTTCAAGTTTCTGTAGTGTACTGTATATTCTTTTTTATCTGTTAGAGTTGTCATTAATTTCGGCAATTTAGCTCCCCCAGGTGGTATGCTGTGTTCAGATGCAAATGGAAAGTCCCTGTGTGTTTGTCGTGCAGTTCTTGCGGATATGATAAATCAACCTGAAGAACGTACCCTTCTTCAGATTCGTCGGGTATTGACATTACGTCAAAATTCGTAAAATCTTCTACCCATTCAAACTTCTCGTAGTGTAGTTTTTGAAATTTAAATTTCATGCTTGATGTGCAAATCCCCTAAAATCCCCTGAAAAATGATCGTGATCTCTGACAATCACGTCTCTAGTTGCAAATTATTTATTACGTATATGGCAAGCTTTTGCTGCTGTACATTGGTCTTCAATAATAGGAACGATTGTTTTCATTTTTGAATGAACAAATTCGGCAACGTCTGACATTTTATTTGCGAACCAATCCATGCAATCCGCACCGCGATAGCTATCGAAATAAGAAAGGCTATTGTCGTAAGAACACTTTACATAGTAGCCAGCACTGTATGGAACAAGTTTCTGATATTTATTTGTTGCAGATTGGCAACAAGGGTCAGTAAATTTTTCCAATTGACACTCAAAATCAGCATAAGCGACAAACGGAGCCGTTTGTTGATAGGGGAAATTTTTAAATTCTACATGGCTATATTAAGGTACACTCATTTTATATTTATTCAATTTACTGCACAATTTTTCATGTTCAGTTAATTTATCTTTTATTTGAAAATAATTCAGACATCTATCACAAATAAATTTTCAGCCATAATGTTTTGTTTAACTGTGAGGAAACTAGTCTTGATAAATTTTTTATCCAGCAGTAATGAAATTCGATTTTTTCGTTATTATCATCTACATGTGGTGCTTCATAATCATTCAATTTTGGATAATATTTGTTTTGAATTAAAAGTAAATTTACATGTTTATTCAACTTATTTTTTGTCAATATAGCTGGTACTACTACATAAAATGATTTCTTTTCTATTTCAATAAGTAAACGTAAACGTTTACAGAAATATCATTAAGTTTTTCAAATTTGGTTATTTTTGATAATTCCATTGGACAATCTAAATCCTCTGTTTTCAAAACTGTACTATAATATGGATAGGAGCCAGTCTGGTACACATGCGCATGTGCAGGATAAAGGGACCAGTAAAAGCAAAATTGATCGGTATTTTTATTATTTATTCAACTGTGTTTCTTCAAAATTTGTTCTGGAAGTTCAATGTTAGACGAGCCGTTTCCAATTTCAAATTTATTTATATTTACTGCTAATGATATAATTTTAAATAATGCGCTACCCGACTCTTTTTTCGGAAAATTCTGACAATTTATTCAATAGTTTATCTTTGATGTGGTCTTTGAACCAATCTAATACATCAATCGATTTATCAATTACATCGTTTTTGGTATTGAAGTACTTTATGTCTGACATTTCATTTTAACCGGATTTTTTCGAAAATTCCCCACAAAATGGCGTATTCACTTTCAATGCAGAGTGTTCTGTCAAAGTTTCCTAAGTTTATTTTGCAAAATAACTACACAATCTCCTAAAAATCGGTTCAAGTCTTTAAGGAGTAAATTGACTATAGCCCCCCCCCCGTCTCAATCCTACTTTTAAAACTCGATTCTACATTCACCCATTTAACTCTACTCTGTAATTTGGAATTTAAACCTAACCCTACATGTCTATTTGTATTTTAGGCTGCTGCCGCTAGCAAAAACTACTCTCTCCCCGGCTTGCGTTTGCTTATTTATGTGTGTCTTCCCCACCGTGTGCAAATAAACACGTGTCGTGACTTTGAGATAGTGAGTTTTTGCAATGTGATTTCCTGTTCTTCCTTAAGATTATAAGTTTCCTTTTTGTGTTTAAATTTTAGATTGTATTTTCCTATTTACAACGGGTATTGTAGATAAAAACTTCCTCAAGGCTGTAGCTTCGGTTTTTCCTATTTTTGCGGTAGATTGTTACTTCCTGTTACAATGGGTATTGTAGAACTCATTTATCATAATAGTACACCTCAGCGGATCATCTGTTAAGGTCCTTTTGACATCTTGTGATCAAAAAAATATCTCTGTCTTTGTACTCTACACCCTGTTGAAAGAATGTTTGGCGTTTTTTAACGATATGTCACTTGTTATAACAGTACTGAACGTTAATGTATTTTCAACATCAGTTAAGATAATTTTGCAACACTCTGTATAAAGATAACCGACCAGAATTATGCAACACTCTGTATATGTTAAAAGATAACCGACCAGAATTTTAATGCACCCTGTATATGTTAAAAGAATGTAGACAGTATGGTCAAAAATCTAATTAGAGATGTACTATCTAGATACCCCTTTCAAATGGTCACTTGATTTTGCCTCGTATTTTTTTGTTGCACCCTGTATATGTTAAAATAATGTTTGGTGTTTTTTCAATGATATGTCATAACTAGAGCGCGGATTTATAGCTATTATGCCATAAGTAATTTTTGATGGCAGATGTATTTTGATCACATATATGCATGAATTTTAATAAGAGGATTCACAGGGTCAATTTGTTTTTGTGCCATTATGCCTATTTTCAGTTTTAATGCATTTTTTTTGTGCTAGTTTTATGCATATTTTAACAATTAGTGGTGTATTTCGTGCTAATTTTGTACATTTTACTTCTCGGTATGTCAGTTTTTAATATATTTGTCAATTTCCGATTAATTTACTTTATATTATAACGTGACAACATCGTACTAGCGTTACCCAGCACATGTCTATTGTTCGGGGAATTCCGTATGCCGATTGTGGATACCCTCGGCTTTAAACCAAATAGCAAATGTTATTGAAGGAAATGTTGTTGAAGATCTTGCGATAGATGCAACTATTGTTCCTAAATTTAAATATATACCAATTACCAGCGTGGATGTTGAATGAAGTTTTTCTCATTTAAAATTTGTGCTGAGTGAGAAGAATGGGATTTACTGTTGACAATTTAGAAAAACAATTAGTTATTGGTTTATTCAAATACGAGTAGTTTGTAATGTATGAAGTTTCATTCGTTCCTATTATTTAGTGTTTTTTTTCAAAGAAATAGGTTTCTGCTTTTTTAGGAAAAAGTAGTTTCTTTATTTATCTTATCTTATGACGAAATGACTTTTATTTTTATGTTTTTTGTGTAAAACTGTGTTATATTGATAAAGATATTCGTTTTATAAATTACTTTTCCTTGCTTTTTTTAAATTTCAAGCATATTTATGAGCTTATTTTCAGAAAATTTTGAGCGTTTTTAAGAGCCTATTTTGAGTTTTTTTTTATGCTTAAAAATCCATGCTCTAGTCATAACAGTAAAGATAATTTTGCAACACTCTGTATACGTTAAAAGATAACCGACCAGAATTTTGCTGCACTTTGTATATGTTAAAAGAATGTAGACAGTATGGTCAAAAATCTAATTAGAGATGTACTATCTAGATACCCTTTCAAATGGTCACTTGATTTTGCCTCGTATTTTTTTGTTGCACCCTGAATATGTTGAAAGAATGTTTGGTGTTTTTTTCACTGATATGTCATAACAGTAGTGAACGTTAATGTCTTTTCAACGATACGTTAGTTGAATAACGATAATTTTGTATCATTCTGTAAAGAAATTATTTTTGTCAATAAAGTTTTGAGATGATTTAAAAGGTCTCCATTAGGACATGGGATATCAAATAGGTTCCAATTAAAGGGTCCGGCTGCAACAAGTTTTTTGGTGAACTCATTATATTTGTAGTATGTGGTGTTTTTGGAAAAGTGTTTCCGTCAATGGAATGCTCCTGTAACATCTGTGGGTAGTCCAGGGAAAATATCTTTTATTTGTCCTCTATTCTGGACAGTTTTCAAGTTCTTGTCAAATTCAATATGATTTTAGGTATAATTCAATTATTTTCCTCAAGTATTTGTAGAGCAGGAAAATCTGCTACATAGTATTTACGGTCATTGACTGCTATGAAATTATCTGAAGAATTTTGAAAAATTTGAATTACGGGACCCACTTCTTCAGGTAAATAATCATCGAGTATTTCTGGTTGCGAGGGAATAAGTTTCGAGTTCAAATCAATTTTCCATAGGGAATTTTCATTAATAATTTATAAATGGTAATTTTCAAATTCACCAGCCAGGGCAATGAACATATACTCCGGCGTCGCATAAATTTTTATCCGGTTCATTTGATTGATGTCCAACTGTCTTTGTAATCGGTGGCAGCGCTGATGTGGGTTTGAAAGGAACCCTTTTTTGGTCTATAAAGAGCTTCAAGGGTCATTTTATCATCCTCATCCAATTTAGGAGCAATGTTGAATTGATACATTATTGCTGCCTCACACTGTGAGCAATTCCTAGGATATGCCCAATTTCATGAATTGATACCATAAGTAGACAAGTTCGATCGCCTGAAATCCCTCTAAACTTTTCATCACCATCAATATGAAGTACCATTTGACGTGACAACGTGGCATTTGACGTGACAATGTGACATTTGACGTGACAACGTGACGTTTGACGTGACATTTGACGTGACAACGTGACGTTTGACGTGATAGCGTGACGTTTAACGTGACAACATGACATTTGACGTGACAACGCGACGTTTGACGTGACAACGTGACGTTTGACGTGATAGCGTGACGTTTGACGTAATAGCGTGACGTTTGACGTGACAACGTGACATTTGACGTGACATCCAACAGTAGTGATATGTAGCAGAAGCAGGTCCATTTAGTTGGAGTTTATTTGGCATATCGTGTCCTGAAGAGGGTCTACTGAAGCAAAACAATGCTGCCAAGCATAGACCATAACAAAGTATTATAGACTCTCCCATTGAAAATATTCCATATATGATTAATGCATAATGACCTTGGGCGGGCTTGTTTCCTCCACTTCACACAACGCATTCAATTTCTACAGGGTGGTTATAAAATGGGGGTTCATCAGTGAGTGTTAAATAACTCAGAAGGACATCATCATCAACCATTTTTTATTTAACGTATACTGTATTACCGAAGATTTATTGAAAATATATTTTGAAGTGATTAGTTTTTATTGAAAAAAACACCTTGTATATACACTCACAAGGATATTGCAATTTTCTATTTTATAACATAATATTTCACATTTTTTTTTTCACTCTGATAAAAGAATGTTTCGTATACTGGATATTAAGGCTTTTCAAACGATACGTCTTTCGTGCATTCTGTATATTCATCAACTTTTACATGAATAAAACAAAGACAGATACTAATATTACGCATGACAAAAACTAGATGGAGAATGTCACCTGATTTTTTCTTTATAGTCTTATGAAACACCCTGTAGAGACGTGATACCCTTTTTAATGATATATATCACTTGTCTTTGTACGATACACCCTGTTGAAAGAATGTTTGGTGTTTTTCAACGATATGTCACTTGTCCTGTACGTTAATGTCTTTTCAACATCAGTTGATTCCCGAAATATAATTTTTCAACACTCTGTATATGTTAAAAGAAGCGAGTAAGGTTAACGATATTCCGCTTGTCATATATATACTTTGTTTAAATTTTCAATGTACCTATGCATACTAGGCATCAATTATCCTGATAGATAAGGAGTTCCTAATTTTTGTTCCGTCCGTAATATCGGATAACTTCAGCGTAATACGTCATATTTATTTACAAAAATTCCTATTTGTTTGTCTTGGATGTTAATGTATTTTCAGCGATACGTTAGTTGATTCACTTTGCGAACAATAATTTTGCAGCACTCTGTATATGTTAAAAAGAATCGAGTAAGGTCAATGACATTCCACTTGTCATATATACTTTGTTTAAATTTTCAATGTACCTATGCATACTACACTAAGTCTATTTTACATCAATTTCCTGATATGAACCTGAGCCACATGACCTGGTACTTAGGTCAATCAACTTATAAATTAATTTATGCCATTTTAAGTTTTTAATTTCTTAAAACAATACGATATAAAATTGTTATAAGTATTATTAGAAAAACATCCTGTATATTCATCAACTTTTATATTACATGAAGATTGGAATTTTCGTTTTACAATTTTTAAAATAAAATATTGGAAAGCAAGTTATTGCATGCCGCAGACTACATTTACGTTCAAGGACAACAAAAAGCCGAGTTTCTGCAAAAGAAATGTCACATTTTCGGTATTTTTCCACATATTATTGACGTTTGCAAATTTGATGGTACGCCGTGTGCAACAGGAAACTTTGACCATGATCCAAACCCCTGCCACGCCACTGGAGTATATTCGTGTACCGAAAGAAATGTACAACGCCTCCGCCACTGGTTTTCAAATACTGTATTATCATTATAATTATTTTCTAAATAAATAAATATCTCGAGAGAAAAATTAGTTTTTTTTTTAATCTTTAAAACATCCCGTGAGGAGACTCAAACGTCATGTTGCACAGGAGAGAGGTGTCACGTGACGTGTCACGTGACGTGTCACGTGACGTTTAACATTTGACGTGTCACGTGACGTGTGTCATTTGACGTGACGTTTGTTCCATCCAAATCGGACCAATAGTAACGAAGTTAGGTGTTAGTGCCTTTATGGTAGCATTATTGCGCATGCTTATACTCTCCATAAATTACATCACTTTCCATACATAATGCCGTTTGTTCCATTCAAATCGGACCAATAGTAACGAAGTTAGGTGTTAGTGCCTTTATGGTAGCATTATTGCGCATGCTCATACTCTCCATATATAAATTACATCACTTTTCATACATAATGCCGTTTGTTCCATTCAAATCGGACCAATAGTAACGAAGTTAGGTGTTAGTGCCTTTTTGACAGCATTATTGCGCTACTTTCAACCATCCCCGGTATATCTATACTCTCGATTACGTAGATTACCTCCGAACCGCCCCCCGGATTAACATTGCAGCAGCCATACCATTCTTCGCTAATAATATGCATGAGAGCTTATGGCAGCATGTGTTGAATGCCTTGCTATAGACGCGAAGGTTGTGGGATCGAATCTCACTGAAGTTTTTTTCAGATTTTTAAATATACAACAGGACTAAAAATGGCTGTCGCTTTTACAACAGGACTAAAAATGGCGGCCTGCATTGAAATACTAAAAATGACTACATTCAAATTTGCCGCGCCACTCTCAGCGCCACCAAGCGGAGATTTTTGAAGTAGTGCGCTAGAATCCCCATAGCTCTATCTACTCTCAACCTTATTGTTAAGCGATTCTTCGATATATCCTTCAGCAACGTTTGATGACTTCCATCCGCCATGCCTCTTTAAACTAGTTATGTCGGCACCAGAGTCAACCAATATTGTTGCAGAAGACCGACGAAAGCAGTGACCAGTATATTCTGTCGGATTTACCAAGTTCAAATACGTAGCAACTATTTTGGGCATTTTTCTAAATTGATGAATTCCTACCACTTGTCTACAACCCTTTCCGCTTTGATATTTAAAGAAAAATCGGTCACTGTTCATATTTTCTGGTCTTAACGAAACATACTTTCGATAAACATTCAAGTAGATCTGATTAATTACAAATGATCTTGGTTTATTGGTTTTCGAATCAGGTATGCTGATTAAAAGCTTAGATTCTAAGTCTTCTATATCGTGTACAGTCATTCGGACTAACTCATCCATTCTACAGGCCCCAGAAATACCAAATATTACAGCCACCTAAAAAATAAATAAGCTATAATCTAAATAGAAATTAAAACCTTGTAAATTAACTTAATCATTAAATTTTCTTTATCTGGAGCTTCCTGGATAAAATTTTCAATTTCTTCCTTCGTTAAATTCTTAGATTTCTTTGCCCTATAACCTTGAGCTTGCCGTTTCAATAAAGAACGAAGTTTTGAGTATGTAGATATATCTACATTGTGTTTAAGTGCAAGGGTTGACTTCAGCATTGAATAATTGGCCCATAATGTTGAAGATTTCATCGTTAAACAAAGGTCTAGGAAGTATGCCATTACAACATTTTCTGAGAAAGAACTCGTATTTTTACTCATGCGATAATCCATAAAACGTCTGTATGCATTTTCGTACTTTTCTCTTGATTTCTTTGGCAATAATTCTAAGGAAGCAGTATTCACTGCCTCAACCAGCTCTGGAGGAGTCCCAGGAATGGAAATTTCATCATCACTTATCATTTTACTTTCGAGAACACCAGCAATTAAATTTATAAGCGCCAAGTTTGACAATTCAACCTCAATACGTTTCCATAGTAACCCAAGTAATTTTATTAGGAATTTCAAAGCACCATTTATTTGGGAATAAAATTATAGCTTTTTTTTAAATCAATCAATATCTGTCGAATTTTAAACGATTTGCGGAAAAATAGTATGTTTACCTCGTAGGAAAAGCCACATTCCTGGACTCTGTGTTGCTAAGTCTCGGCTTGCGCCTCGACTTAGCAATCTTCACAGTCGTCCAGGAATGTTAAGCTTTTCCTACCCGGTAAACAATGTACTATTCTTGCTCTTTTCAAAATTGGTGATATAATTTCCACTTCACATTCATCGTAAATAGCATTTGGAGAAGCTCCTTTAATTGGGCAGTCCGTAGTTAAAAAAGTTGCAATTTTTGACTGAGTAACCTATTTTGTCCACCAGACCAGGAATAAAATAGAACATCTGGAATCACCCTGTATATCATTTGAGAGAGCATGTATTAATGAAAATATTGACATTTTTAATCATTCCGGTCGGAAAACAGCGAAAAACGATGTGCCACATAGTATAAAATTATAGTTTAATAAACTCGTGTTTTTGATTAAAAAACTTCATAATCATTAGCAAGTCCACTTCTGGAAGATTTATTGAGTCTGCTTTTTTAAAATTAGGCCCACACATTTTATTTTATTCATTTGTTAATTCAAAATACGCGAGGCACGTTACAATCAGAAGCGTAATGTTAGTGCACATTAACTTTCATATGCGGTGACGTCATAGTCTTCGCCCCGCTCTCGGTATGCTTGTTTAATTGGTTGTATTAGGAGAACGACATATTCTATTGACATGAGATTTTCAGAATCATATATTTATCCCTAGTACTTTGTTTTACGACAGTAGAAATGATTTAAAAATTTTAGTGAACGAGCCCATTAGTTCTAACAAGGTTTAAATAAATGCTATACACTAATAATATTCGAATACTCAATTTATGAGCGAAATATGTGTTGGAAATAATGTTTCACGCTTCTCAAAACGTGTCTATTGTTTCATTTTTACAAATTCCATACGCAATGATGATGTATCACCGAATGAAATGACGGAACATTAGAACTTACATTTTAATTACGGCGACAATCGCTGAAAACCATTATCACAGTTCTCTTCTCTATGATTTACGAAATATCGGCAAACTGTGTGCTCATTTTATACGTCCATATTATCCCAGCTGTCATGAGTGAATCAGTGCGCTTCAATGCTTCGTGAATCTCGATAAAAAAATCCCTTTACCATGTTTGAAACCACCATATTTTTGATGGACGTTCAGATTTTATGAGGATGAATAGATTAGTGTCTTTATATTGGTTTTATAAGCCAAAAAGTACTGAATTTTAAATTGACAATTACATTTACACGAAAAGAAACACTTTTATGTGCCAAGCGGATTATTTGTAGCTCGGAAAAAATTTATATGGAAAATTTCATCCGTCAGATTTATTTGGTGGCTTTTTTTTTAATATTCATAGAGAAAAGATAATCATTTGAATTACTTCCAAAGGGTCTAATTTTTTTTGTTTCTATTTACGTGGAATCCTAAATTTGACACTAGATAAAAAGCAATCCAATTATTCAACCCATGTATACTAATAAGCTCTAAACATTTGTACCAAATGTCTTGCGGCAGAACATTATCAGCCAGTCACACTTGAACACACTTGGTTGTCTACTTTTTTAAACAGTTCAGGAATTGCTTCACAAAACTAACTTCAGATCTATAAAATAGTTGGATTGAAAACTAAACAAACATCTGTGTATCAACGCAAACATTTATGTTCCTAAATGTTAATTATACCTACACATAAAACAAAATTTAATGGCTAGGGAAGGTACAACTCTACGTAGAATCGACCGGCTGCTGATAACTTAAATGGTTGGTTGTTTACGAACTTCTTAGGTTTTTGTTCCTACTGTAGAACACATCTCCATGTATTTAACAGTGAATTGATTAAATTTTGACATCTCATATACTTGAAAATGGCCGTTATAGTAATTTTATATCCTCCAGCGTAGAAAAAGTTATAATAGGCAGTATTAATTTCACATGAATATTCAAGTTTGTAATTTCATCGTGAATTCGATAACAAAAAGAACCACAAAGTTGATATATTAGTAAAATTTGCAGTTAAGCTGCAACGGACGCAGTGGCGTGCTTTGAAAATTTCCCATCATTGATTAGATTCAAGTATTAAGTTATTTGAGAGGGGCGGCAAACATAGTCTAGGACGGCACATGACTTAAATCCGTCCCTGTCCATCAACACAAAAGCTGCAATAATAATAGTATAACAAATTATTGTCATCAGGTTCTTTTCGCATGTATGTATGTGTGTATGTATTTTTGGGGTGACATTCACTGAGACCTAAAAGATCTATTGTGTCCCCTTCTACTTAGTTTCTGAGGAGAGTCTCAGAAACTGGTAGCTCTTTTAGCCCTATTTCCCGGAGGAATTTTAGGATGTCTGCAGGCTTCACCTTAGGTGAATGTTCCTCTTCTATCCAGTAATCTCCCAGGTGCTGTGCTCTAGGATTCTGAAGTGCTGTGCAGTTGGAAAGTATGTGGATGGAGGTTTCTTCTCCCATGCCACAAAATCTATATTCTTCTTCCTCCACTATTTTGAGCTTTTAGGTGCCCATTCAGGCGACAATGTCCCGTTAGGATCCCTGTTAAAACTCTTAGCGCAGTTTTACTTTGACTTATGCATTCATTTGATCTCAACAGGTTGTAGTCACCCACAAGAGTCTTTGATTGTATAAGCACTACTAGATCTTTCCAATGGTTAGATCTTCTCTTTTTCTCGGCTTTACCTATTTCTTCCAATATTACATTGGGGCTGATTCTGCAAAAGGGTTCAGGCTCCCAGAAAGGTATTTCAGGCTAGTTCATCTGCTATTCCATTTCCTTTCATTCCAGTGTGTCCTGGAATCCATAGTAAGGTGACTATATTGTTCTCGCCTAGTTCATTGAGTTTATCTAGGGATTCCCACACCATTTTGGAACTGATTACCCAAGAGCTCAGTGCTTTAATGGCTGCTTGACTATCCGACATCATGAAAATCTTTTGTCTTCTGTATCCTTTATCAATATTGAACTGGGCACACTTTCTTATTGCATGGATTTCCGCTTGAAAGATACTTGGGGTTTTTCCCAAGCTTTCAGAGTGTTTAGTGCCTGGCCCGAACACTCCTATCTCAGTCCCTTCTATTGCTTTTGAGCCGTCTGTGTACCATTGAATGGCATTCTTTCCAAGTCTGGTATAGTATATACAAAAAGTACGAGGAGTAATAAACCCTAATTAAGTATGCAAAACCTTTACAGGGAGCACCATGACATTTTTGATAAATCTCTTACTTTAAATTACATTTCTTCCGTAAATCTAAAAACCAGGTAGATCGACCCCGTATTTGTTTCAGTTGTAGCAAAGTTTAGGGTTTCTTCATTGTTAAAGGATTAGCAGATAAGCAATAACGCAATGCAGTGGTGTGTATTTTGGGAAAAAATACATTTTAAATTATAATATAATAAAAAATGAAAAGAAATAATTATTGGAATACATTTATTACTTACATTTTATTCTATATCCGACTCGGAAGAGGAAGAATCGTTGTTGACATTAATAATAATAGGGTCGATTAAATCATCACAAATATTGTCAATTTTCCACATATTTGCCTCTACTTTGATAACATGCTCGATACAGTTTGTCCAATTTTCCTTACTAACATGACTTACAGCACTCTCAAACAATTTCTCAACATCGTTTATTTTAAAAGTAGTATTTTTTTTTCCTACTTCCCCCTTTACCTGAGCGTCCTGAGCCCATATTAATTCTATGGGATTAAGTTCACAATGATAAGGGGGAAGTCGAAGAACTGATATACCACGAGAAGAAGCCATTTCTTCTACAATGTAGGTTTTGTATTTATTCTTGTTCATTTTTGCAATTCTGTAAAGTTCTTTCCTTAGTGGATCTTTTGGAAACTTAATATTTTTCGAAATAAGCCACTCCAAAAGCTCTGCTTTACGCCAACGACTTGTGGGCAATGCTTCTCGTAACCGTGAATGGTAACTTGCGTTGTCCATAACAATAACAGCCCCTTTTGGAATCAAATCCAACATTTGAACAAACCATTCCTCGAAGACATCCCCATTCATATCTTCGAGATAGTCCCCCGTGCGTTTTGAAATAAAAGTTAATAATCCACCATCAACAAAACCTTCAGAACTCCCAACATGGAAAATGATAAGTCTTTTTCCTTTTCCAGATGGTGGTTGCAAACCTAACGACAAACCTTCCACGAATGCCTGCCTTCCGCTTTTAATGTTTTCATCTTGCCAATATTTGGAAACTGTATATCCAGCATTTATCCATGTTTCGTCTAAGTAAAAGATTTTCAAATTTTGTTCTCTGGCATGTCGAATGCTTCTTAAATATTCTCTTCTCCAAAAAACTATTTTCGGTTTATCTATCAAGAGAGATTT
>CAJUYI010006885.1:0-13008 GCA_910591695.1 Galerucella pusilla
GAAACTTGGTCTCGCCCAAATTTGTATAATTTGTTTTGCTCAGAGTCGCTTACGTTCCATAAGTGTTAACTGTGTTGTGAAAAATGTCTTCAAGTTTCACCCCAGTAAAGTGTAAGAGCGTGCTTAGCTTACAAATGAAGACTGTAGTGTTAAATGTGCATGATGCTGTTGTACATCAAATGCCGGCTGCTACTGTTAGAAATATAGTTTCGACATGTTCCAATATGACAGGAGTTAGTGATTCTACTATTAACAGGCTTCTAAGGTAGAGGAAAAATTAAAATAGATCTCCACCTAAAAAGTCAACTGGAAGAAAACCACTTGACCTTGATGAACATATGCAAAATACAATAAGACGAAAAGTACACGAATTATATTTTAAAAAAGAGATCCCAACCCTCGATGTAATTCTAAGAATGGTAAAGGAGGACGAGAATTTGCCTGACATAGGACGAAGAACTTTGTGGAAAATATTACACAAATTAAATTTTACTTGGGAGAAGCAAAGTCGCAAATCAGTGCTAATTGACAACGAGCAAATAATATGTTGGAGACGACAGTATTTACGAGATATCCGAAAATACAGACAGGAGGGAAGACAAATCTATTATCTAGATGAGACATGGCTCAATGAAGGACATTCAGTGGAAAAAATATGGCAGGACAAAAGTATTAAAACTGTAATGTCGACCGAATCTAATAAGCAGAATAAACTAATATCGTAATCTCCGCCACTGCCGCAATATTTATCGTTTATCTGGCATTGTTCAGTTTCATTACAATATTGTATTTTGAGTTGAAACAGGGATGTATAGATAACCAATACAGACACCTACTTGTTTTGCATTAGACTTTTAGTGTTTACTTGTAAAACTCTTAGGATCGCTCTGTAAAAGATAAATTTCTATTTGAATATTTAATATATAAGAAACACAAAAAGTTGAAATTTATTTTTCTCGAAAACGGTTTCCGGACACCCTGTATAGGTATGATTTATTTTTTCGAAAAAGAGAAATTCATCAATATCCATCTTCGGGGAAGGGCGTGGGTGTCGTGACAACTGGCGGCAGGTAATCGATATTTCATCACGGTAAAAGGAAAAGGGTGAAATCGTAGATACGCCACCCTTCAAAATACAACTTACACCCTTTTTACCTTCCTTATCTAACCTACATCAAATATATCTAATATTGTTCTGGATTTATGAATATTTTTTTAAATGCTTTATTTTTACTTCTTTTCTTTGCCACGTACTTAGAGGCATTCCCTGATTAACCCGGAAAACGTACCTATGAAAGTTTATTGCATTTTCGCAAATGACATCTTTGAGAAAATTACGAACCTTGAGACACCTAGTGGTTAGGGAGGCGAATAGGGGATTTTTCGGTAATACTCGAGCGTGGCAGTTGAAGATATGAGAGATACCTTAGATCTAATAGAACAACTTTGGAAAGTATTAGCTCTATATGTAGTGACGCGCACCTAGGATAGACGATCAGATTTATAAGCTACATATTTTGAAAATTGAAAAAGCGAAACCACCGGGGTTCGAACCCGGGACCCCTCAGTTACAAGCCCTTACGCTAAGCCCTGCGCTACGGCGGTTCCTACCTATCAATGTTCTGTTCGATATTATATACTTTATTTAATCGTCTTACATTCGGCCATCCTGCTCCGTTCCTCGTCCTCGAGGTACTTACCTAGAGTGCTGGACCTGACGTTTTTGTGCGTACGCCTATCTCACCTTCACGTCCGTAAGCCTGATGCCTTGCCTGCCTACGCCTATCTCGCTCTCCGGGCTAGCCTGACGCCCGCACGCCCATTCCAGTCACCCCCTCTCACTATCACATCACATTATGGACTCATGTGGACATCTGGTAGATCTCATCCCACTTCTGATAATTTATTAAAAAACTTACATTCCTTTGAGAACACCGTAAAACTCTACATTATTATTAGCCAAAAACCCTGCAGTATCTAACAAAATGGGACACTCTTTATAATCATTACAACCCATGTCAAAAATTGGAAACATGCTCTTAAATGAAACACTATAAACCTATTATTTCTCTCCATTAAATACAAAGATTTTTTAGTCTAAAAGTATCTAAAATAACTAAATTCATTTCTTCCATATTTAATCAAATCTATTTTTATAAAAAGTATCTATATTGAATGTAAAAACACAACAAGGAAAACTCAACGATGAAATATGACATAACAAAAGCAACATATGTGATTATTGGTAAAATGAAATTTATTAAAGGCAACAATAAAGAAGTATTATTGGTGTAGATTAGCGCCCTATAACTTCAGAAGCATGTGGCGAATTCTTCCACGTCAACGGACACTTTATTTAAGGTCCTTTAAGGATTAAGGGTATATCGGGCATTAGTGTAAGCTTAAACAGCGGCGTCGGATAAATATTAATAATAAACTAGTGAAATTTCACTAAAATATTTATAAGTATAATTTTCAAAGAGCGCCTTAAAAGTATGCAACTTGTTGTATTTGATGCACTGATTGTTGCATCAAACAATTTTCATTGTAATTTGTATTTAAAATAATGTATCAAAACAATCTGTAATAATTTAAAGAGATTAAGAAGACAACAATATCAATAATTAATTAGAATTTGCTTCAATTATTTAAAAATTACGTAATTACTTTTTTACTGTTCCACAACAGCATGGCTATTACCTATTTGAAGAAACGCGAATTCTTATTTAACGGCCAATTATAGTATTTGTAGTTATCGTTACCACAACAAGCTTCGTACATATTCAATAATTTCACAGCTTCTTTCTATTTAATTAATATCCACTTACCTTTTTAAGTTCTTGAAGATTTCATCCATTACACCGGTACCTCGATAAGTCAGTTCGTTTTTTTAACACATATTTCACATTACCCCTAAAATGTTTTACGTTTTACTTACTCGCCCTCACTTACTCCGCTTTAATACACTTATTTAATGATGAATAATTAAATTATTTATACTAATTATTCATTTTTCACTAAAATAGAAACAGTCGCGTTAACCAATTCCGCCATATTGAACAACTGTCAAAAATAGTTGTCAAAATATGACGACTAATGTAGAGGTGGGTGGTCATAATTTAAAAATAACGGTTCCGATTGAATATTAAAAATGTATTTGTTTTCCATATAAAACCGTGTGCCTACCTGAATTAATTCCGTTGATTTTTCGTAAAAATAAATTCATTTCTACGCCGCTGTTTGCCTATAGGGTTTTATTATAACTGTGACATATGCAGTGCAGAAACATATTACGAATGTTTACATGACCTGTAATGAGGTGAAAGGAATTGATAATCAGGAGTTTTTATTGAGTACTTTCCAGTGATTTAAATTTGTTGCAAGTCAATGAGATGGAAATTATTTGATTTTATTAGTACATTGAATAATTGCACAAGAGTTTTTGGATGGGGTGTTTTGAAATAAAAACAACTTGAGTATACGTAGGAAGATGATTAGATTATTTAATAACTTAAATATTCAATTTAACGTAACATCTCTATTAGCGAACAAAAAGATGGAAGCACCGTTCAGTTATTCGTCCGTCTAATAATTTCAAAAAAATTATTCAAAATTTTTTAAAAACTTCTAATATCAATAGCAACGAATGACTTTGAAATTTGCTGCCGTATCGATTACCATCGCCCCCCTTCTCCCTTTCGACCCCATCTCTTTCTAAATGGAATCACTGTTTACATTATGAATTAATCATGACTTGTTTATTCAACTCGACTTAGAGTGTGCGTTTCATTTCGATCTGGCTCTCTATGCTCTATCGAATTTCTGCTTTTTGGATCGTTTCGCTCTCATCATTTCAAAACGTATATTATTTATATTTGATTTCTGTTTTTTAATTAGGCTTCAAAGATAGAAAAACAGAAAATGAAAAATTGAATCTTTGATGTTTGTATAAATCAGATTAAAGTACATGAAGTTTTATAGGTTGGTAGAATTTGTTGGAAATATCATTTAAAAGTAGGTATCTCCCACGATACATTTAAAAATCGCCTTGCAGGTGGATTGTAAGTTGTAGAATAAAAACCGAAGGAATAAAAATTCTCACGGAATATAGGGGTAAGTAAATTACGTTTCTTTCCTTTACAAGAAAAATTAAGACGTTTCACAATAGCGGACAACATGGGCGTATCTTTGGTCAGGTAAAGAATGCAATGATGAGACTAGGCAAGGTGCAAAGACTTGCTTGTCAAAAATATGGATTTAGGTTTGGAAATGGCCAGTAGGTACTTGATTTAAGCTTTTAGTTCGTAAAGGAAGGATGTAATGTAAACATTTTAGAAGAATTATAGTTATTATTACTCCCTGTATCATCTACCAAGTGTTATTTACTCCTGTGACTCCTGTATGTAGAAAATAAGAAAAAGTTGAGATTTTGAATAGAAAAAACGTCTAGTGACACGTGTTACAATAATAATAAATTAAACCCAGTACGTCTATGTATTGAAGAATGTATAATAATTATTTAAAAGTGTCTCACAGTATTTCTTGTACAAATACAGGTGGTAGGAACTGCAAAATACACCTGATAGTTCCTATTTTATTTAACTTCCGTTTAATTTAATCTCACAGGTGTACATACATTTACATTTTCTTTTAAATAATTAACTAAAGTATATTATAAAATCACTCTGTATATTCTACAACTAGAGACAAACTATAATATAGCGGAAATGATTTTTGCTTCCGGCTCAAACCGGAAGTGGCACCGCCATTACGATCTTCTAAGGCAGAAACGATACATCAAGTTTCTTTTGTTTGTTGATTTTATCTCTGCCATTCGATTCCACACAATGCCATCTTAATTAATTATCCTTATCCCTATATTGAGGTCCTGGACAACATCCTTCGGTCAAAATTATGTACGAGATATGCTAGTTTTGTGGAAATTTTGATTCAGTATTTGCAATAGATAAAAATGATGGGAGAAACTTTATTTTTTTTGAAAATTATTTACTCTGGAAACTGGGAAGAGATTTTGATTCCAATTTTGGCAAAATATAAAGTCTCAAACTCCGAAATAATGAACTAATATAAGAAAAAAATCAGCAAAAACAAATCAATATTTTGTATACAAGTATACAGGGTGGTTCTCAAGTAATTGTACATAGAAGTACGATTTGAACCAACTAGCCTCAATAAAATGTTGATATTAAGAGATATACAGGGTGTTGAGCATGAAATTTTAATTTTCGTTTTTTACAAGGAGGCTTTTTGATGTATAGACACAAAAATTTGAGGTTGGGGGTTTTTTGATATGAGAACTCATGATTTTGTGCCTATTTCGATGAATTTTGTAGAGGGCGCCACATAGGCCACGTATGCGGCATAAAAGCACCTAAAACTTTTTTGCCTTTTACATTAGCGCTACTTTTTTTGAAAATAATTAAAGCCACATCATTACAACGAAAAAAAGGTATAGCTGTTAGTATCCCCAAATCTTAATGGTTGTAGAGATAATCACATTTTAGTGATTGAATACATGATTATTATTTAATGAAATTACGTTCGAAGAATGTAGTTTTGTGTACGGTAATTATTTTATTTTATTATTAATATGAACAGTATTAGGGTATAGTAGCAGTTAACATGAAAAATATGTATGCTTTTTTTAATGTAGGGTTGTCCAAAAAAAAACGGAATTTCCTTTTTTATTTATATTTTTTTTATTTATAGGTAGATTTTATTGATGTCGGTTTTGTTTAAAAGATAATTTATCAAGACACACTACTAATCTAATATTTCGTGTTTTGTTTAAAAAACAAAATGGCGGACACATCCAAACTTCACCAAACTTCAAAACTGACTGGAAATTTTTTGTTTCGCACTGTATATGTTTGCGAATTATTTTACGAAAGTTCAGACATTTGTGAATGTAACGAGAGGTCAAACATAGAAATCGGTCAAAAATTGTCTGATGTATGGCTCGAAAAAAACAAGTATGTTATTTTGTTTTTTTTCGAGCCATACATCAGACAATTTTTGACCGATTTCTATGTTTGACCTCTCGTTACATAAAATCGACCTATAAATAAAAAAAATCAATAAAAAAGGAAATTCCGTTTTTTTTTGGACAACCCTATATTTTAAATTAATAAAGATCGTACACACAACTACATTCTTCGAACGTAATTTCTTTAAATAATAGAGGAAAGTCACCAAATATGAAATAGTATCCTAATATGGAATGCCTTCATTTCTCTAAGACTATAAGTATGAAACGCAACACTCGACCATCTTCTGTTTCATTCGGTCTACTAACTATCGCACCCACACCATCGAGTCAGTTGCGCGAATGCTTCACGTGTGGCAGGCGTGTTTTGTTTTGTTGTCGTACAAAAAATCAAATTTATAGTAAGAAACGAAAATTAAAATTTCATGTTCAACACCCTGTATTTCTTTTAATATCAACATTTTATCAAGGCTAGTTGATTTAAATCGCTATATTTTGAAGTGAAGATTGTACTATACTATGTACTACAATTACTTGAGGACCACCCTGTATAAGGAGAAAAATAATTTCGAAAAAAAATCACGCCACCCTGTATATAAAAGACGGGTGTTACGTAAAAAATGTTCTTAAAAGTGGCGTCGCCATCTCCGGATATAAATTCAAAACCTTTTAGTGATCTAATTTTAAATTTCTAGCGTTGAAAAAATGTAAGTTTTTTAAGTGGTGATATCCTTAGTTAAATAAAATATATTTTTGACCATATTTCATCGGCGCTTAGGACTTTTAATTTCACTAACCGAAGCTGGAAATAAATGAGAAATATTTCGCGTATAAATAAAAGGAAATAAATAAATAATAGAACGTACGTTTTGGAAATGCGACAACGAATGTATACAAAACAAATGAAAAGGTGAAAGGTAACTCGATCTGTTTAACAGTCAAACCTAACCTCAATGTTTGTTATTCCCAAGTTAGTTATAGCCGGGTATTTTCGAAATTTGATATTTTAGAATGTTTGTTTAAGACTTTAAGGGTATAAAAATTATTGAAAAATAGAATTATTGTATAGAATGAGATATTCAAGTATTTTTTTTGACCTCAATTTCGAAAAATCTAAAACTGAAGTGATCCAATAATTACTGTGTCGTTAAAATGATTTTCCAACGACCAGTCTTATGACAAGCTTTGTCATGTGCGAATTGTTGGATTTGTGGGCGGTGGTCGTAGAAAAAATACAGTTTGCAACACGTGAGTAATATACTATTACAACATTAATTATTCGCGCAAGTATAACATTGGGTGGCGTTTGCTATCAATGAGATTAAAAACCTCCCTATTTACTTTGACTTTAGAAGGAGTATATTTGGTAGAAGTTGATAGTCAAAGCTTGGACAAAAAGGTGTAAAAATGTTAAATAATGTACCCTTTTTGAAAAAAGAAAGATGTTGATGGATAGAGTCGAGTTCCGGTTAAAATAGTTATTGACGTACCCAAAAAGATCTAAAGTTTAATTTCCTGTGATATTGAGGAAGTAATTTAAAGAATAATTGACATTGGAAATGGTCGCTTATTGGTGAATTTGAAATGTCATGATAAATCGTTTCAACTCCTTCCTTACAAAAATTACAGATAGAGAATGAGAACGAGCAGAACTTTCGAAAAATATAAAATGGGACAGAGATACTATAGTACGTTCAATAGCCTTCTTGGTGTGCGTCATCGTATGTGACGTATATCCGGGCTTTCGGTATGTCGTTTATTTTATTTTCTAACCTTAAATTTGATAGGCATATAAATATATATATTGTAATGTTTTTCTTATTTATTTGAACTGTTTTTACCGTGGGTTAAAATTATACGCTCACTATGGCTAATTACTATTGATTTATTGAAGAAACACTTACACACTATGATAAACTAAATTTATATACACACTACTTAATGTCTACTAATTTATCTACACTCGGTATAATAATTGTCTTAAATTATCTTCAACACTATTTATATCTACTCAAAGTATACTGAAACTGTTTACCGGTTCACTGTATACTGAACAACTCCTCGACTCACTCGAAAACCGCGTATATATAGTCGCTCGAATCTCTAGGCCTTTCTTGAATTCACCACCTCTGCGTGTACTTTATAAATCGAGAACATTCGCGATAAACCATTGTATGGCCTGGTACGTTTCCAGAACAGTCTGAATATTACCTGCGAAAGAATCTTTCTAGAAAGGTCGCATTCATAGTTTGCGACAGGACCGGCTTCTGAATCAGTGAGTTTCTTAACAATATGAATAAGATTAATATTCACTTTTCATAAATAATAATTGACCGTGAACAATAAAGTACAGACCTGACAAGAACTGTCAGAGGGACAGAAGAAAAAAAGTAAGACACATTGCCGCTACGAAAGGTACGTGTGCATCCTATTTTGAATTTTGTAATTTTTGTAGCTCAGTTTCTCTGTCTGTTAATTTTATAAATTTAAAAATATCAAAAATTGGGAGTTAAGAAAATTAATTATTTGTAAATTTCTGGTAATTTTATATTTTTGAGTGATGTGATGTGATGTTTCTGTGCCACTGGGAGGTGAGCTTTTGTAAACGATGCATGTCGGCACTTTCACAAATTACATCTGTATATTCATGAGTGTCCATCTCTTTATTACATAAAGGGAGCAGGGGTGGAGGGTTAAAGGGAAAGTTTAGGGGGTGAATATGAGGTTTAGTAATTGCTGATATTGTGAGTGTTTAGTACGATGGAGCTGATTCATTATTATATCGGTGCGGTTAGTTTACATGCGATATTGAATAGTTTTATTTATGATGATATATTTTTTTAATTTTTAATTTTGGATATTAAAATTTGATCAACATTCGGAGTATTTTTTTGGAAAGGGGTTTTGAAATAAAAAATTATTTTTGGTAAAATTTATTGAATACAAAAGCTAGATATAATTTTTTTTTTTGAATAAATAAAAATATATATTATAGTTTCGATTAAATATTAAAATCACATCAAAATTTAAAGCGAAAATTTCAATTAAATATAATTCTATGTAGTCTAGTAGGGAAGTGAGTTTTCTGCGAAAAATAGTTCTGATTATTTTGAAAATATGGGGTTTGGTTTTTTGGATTCAGAATTAAATTCTGAGTAATGGGAATTTTTGATTTTTTTTGCCAAGAAAAATTGTAATTGTTATAAACAAAAAATGCATAGAGAGAATGAGGGTCTCCGTTTTTTGGTTATAACTTGAAAAATATTAAAAATAGCGTATTTTTGAAAAAAGATTCTAAAAGAGGAGAAAATTTCATTATTTATAATTTTAAATTGACGTTGAAAATACCGCTCCGCGCGGCCGTTTTGCAGCAACAGAGCATCACAAAATAATTTTTTTTAATATTTGTTATGAATTAAAAAATTTGAATAAATTACAGTTTTATTTAGAGACTTGAAGGAATGTAGTCCAGTAGACAAAAAATGTTTCACTTCATTTTTGTTAAAGTTATTCAATTGTTAATTAACTAATTTTTTGTGGACTTTAGACAACTGAAAATCAGTTCTAAAAGTTTAAATAAAGTACCTAAAAATTTTTTGAATTCTGGGAGGTTTTCTTATTGACTCAATAAACAAAATTCCGTTAAATAAGTTTTTTCATTTGTTTATTATTATTTTTTTTTTAAGTTAACAAAAAATGGAAAATCCATATTGTTATTAAAAAAATTTTTTTTTATATTTTTTTTTTATTTTTTGCATCTTGTTTCATTCCTAAAAAATTTTTTACGTTATTTGTTTATAAATTTGTTCAAATAGACTATTTTGATATTTTTAAAAAAATTTTTTTGCCATTCTGTTGTGTTGGTCAAATATCGAATTTTAAAAAAAAATTTTGAATTGTTTATAATCTTTTTTTTTATTTATCACCCCTTTGAATTATTAATTAAGAAATGGTTTTTTTTCCTAAATTCATCATTTGCTATCATTAGAATTCCAAAAAAAAAATTTTTGCAGCGCAATTTTCATTGTTTATTTAATAAACAATCTGTTATAAACAAATTCTGAACCTATTTTGTGCATCAAAGTATTTCAAAAAATTTTGTTTTATTTTTTATTTGATTTTCATAACAATTACAATTTTTCTTGGCAAAAAAATTCAAAAATTCTCATTACTCAGAATTTAATTCTGAATCCAAAAAACCAAACCCCATATTTTTAAAATCATCAGAACTATTTTTCGCAGAAAACTCACTTCCCTCCTAGACTAATGGAGAAACTCAAAAAAATGAAATAAAAAAATATACAGTGGGAAAAACAATAATGGAATAACAATTTTCGTGGCTGAGACACCTTGTATATTTTTAATTTTGAAATAAGCAGGCATAAAACTATCAAAAAGTTTTCAAAAATATAAAAATAAGGGGTACCAATTTTGTCAGACTTTCGTCAATCACTCTGTATATTTAAATAAAAAGTCGATGTGTCCCAGGATTTTTTTTTTGTAAAACCTTTCGTTGTTTTCCAAGTCATTTTTGTGCGTTCACGAATTTCAAATAAAAACAAAACAAAAAAAAAATTTGAACCTCTAATAATATAAACAGAAACAAATTGCACGTAAAATACGTTTTCTTAATATACTTCTAACATTTTATCACTTTATTTTATTTTTGGATAACAATTTCACTAAGCGGTGTTGCCTACCTGCCTCGGAATTTCTGAATTCTTCTAAAATCTAGAAGATCAAATATTTTATTTCAACAAAAAAAACTAAACACTAGTATACCACAAGAACGGAATACGAGGGTCGTTTTAAGAGTTAGTAAATGAAATTTTTTTATACTCACACTGTAAGAAAGTTCCTGTTTGAGTATAGAGGTGGTGTGTTCGTTGCCGGAACAGCATGCCAACAGGGTGGGATATAAAATATTGGAAAGCGATTCTACGGAGAAGTATGGAAAAGGTAGCGAACATAATTGCTGTAGAACGGATGGTGACTGACCGCTGACCAACAGCATCTTTAAAATAAGGAAAAAAATACAACCTGTTATTAAACGTTTGATAAAAATACTTTCTATTACGTAAATTTTCTATTTGCAGTGAAAATACAAATAAATAAACCCCTTTTTTAAAAATTTTACGGTACGACAATGATAAATAGCATTTTCACAAACATATATTAAGCCCCTTTTAAAAATGTATCGTATGCTTATGGTAATTGGACATTTTTGCTAATAAACTAATCATTTTATTACGTACGTCAATGATAAATGGCATTTTAATAAATATATTAAACCCCTTTGAAAAATTTTGCGTAGTTGGAAATGTTTGCTAATAAAAGTATCCTTATATAAACGCAATTGTACGCCTATGGTAGTGGAAAATTATTGATAAAAGAATCCTTGTTTTAAATTATGTCTAAGTTAATGATAAATGGTACTTTAATTAATGTATTAACCCATTTAAAAAAATTCTTCGTACCCCTTTAATGAAGAATTTTTTACGAATAAATATAATTGTACGCCAATGGAGACAGGTGACTGATACAGAGTGACCTATGATGGTCACAATTTAGTTCAATTCCTATTAAAAACAAATTATTGTTCTAATTAACAAAAATATTATAAACATTTTATAGACAAGTAAATATTTATTAAATATCTGGGACAAACTGTATATAGAACATTTTTTCGGTACAAAGAACACCCACGTAAAACTTATCAACGTTTTTTTATCACTCCAAGATATCGCCTTGTTTTGAATAATTGAAAATATGACATTTTAATGTAGAACACGTTGTAAGTAGATAGAGAATCGTGAACATTTCCATAACTAGAGATTCTGCATTATAATTCATTTGAATATTCAACAATATGGCAACGTTGTATTGTTGTTTACTAGATTCATCGGTGGTTATAAATTTTTCAACTTGAAATAGTGGATGGTAGATTACTATCCGAATCAAACCGCCCATCGGGTGAATAATTCAAATTTGGGCGGTTCGATATATGCACACACGCCATTAGAGTAATTTATTCATATCAGTAGATGGGATTTTTTTTGTATTTTTATGGCAACTAACTGTATGTAATTTTAAAGAAAAAACTGACATAAACTTAATAGACACGTTTCTATTGTTACATTGTCTTTTTTTATTCAATTTCAGTACCTTGTTTTTCCAAAACATGGACATATAATCTAGTCAACAAGTGCCTTTTTGGCCAACTTTTTTCAGCAGTCTCCGAAAATTATGATCGAGGTGTCATTCGATTCGGGATGGCATCTAGATGATTTTTGAAAAAAATGAAGTTCCGCAAACAAAAATTGCAAAAGTTATTAACAATTAACTAAAAAAAAGGGGGTTTAGTTTTTTGAAAATATTTCAAAAACTAATAAAGATTTTTCAAATTAAAAAAAAGATTTGAAAAGAGGAGGAAATTTCCTAAAAAAACCCCGACTCCCGGAACTGTAGGACCAATATTTATAATTTTCCCAGAGGGATGAAAATACGGCCGAAAACGGGTGTTCTGGCTTCCGTAAGTACTTTGGACACTTTATTAATGAAAATTATTTTAACATATTAAATATGAAATTTAAGAAATGAAAAAATTCAGGGGCTTACTGGATAGATAAATGAACAATAATCCGCCTGAAAAAAATTTTCATCACAATTTTTCAATTAGTTATTCAATTGTTAATTAATAATTTTTTTCTGCTTGAACATGAACATTGCAAGTGTGATAATTGTTAAACTAAAAATTTGATATTTTTTTCCTCTCTTGGAGCAATTCTTGAAAGGCTTCACAATAGATCCCCGTTGGAAAAATTGAAAAATGTTTATTTTTCAGGTTTTTATTAATAATTATCGTTGTTGCAAAATTAAAAACTTAAATTAATCATTGGAAAAAAAATTTTTTTTCAAATATTATTAATGATCCGTTTTTATGTTATTAGAAGCTGCATAATAGTACATTGTTTACCGGGTAGGAAAAGCTTAACATTCCT
>CAJUYI010006886.1:0-13007 GCA_910591695.1 Galerucella pusilla
GAGATTTTTGAAGTAGTGCGCTAGAATCCCCATAGCTCTATCTACTCTGGACGAACAAAAGAATTTTATTATACAGAGTGGTTAACGTAAATCTTATTTATTTCCTTATTTTTATTACTTATTTGAGTGTAAAATAAGGTCTACCACTTTATTACTCGTCCAACACAACCCTTATTACGACTTTTTAGCATTTTTAATATCACAATAGTACATTGTTTACCGGGTAGGAAAAGCTTAACATTCCTGGACGACTGTGAAGATTGCTAAGTCGAGGCGCAAGCCGAGACTTAGCAACACAGAGTCCAGGAATGTGGCTTTTCCTACGAGGTAAACATACTATTTTTCCGCAAATCGTTTAAAATTCGACAGATATTGATTGATTTAAAAAAAAAAACGCGATAATTTTATTCCCAAATAAATGGTGCTTTGAAATTCCTAATAAAATTACTTGGGTTACTATGGAAACGTATTGAGGTTGAATTGTCAAACTTGACGCTTATAAATTTAATTGCTGGTGTTCTCGAAAGTAAAATGATAAGTGATGATGAAATTTCCATTCCTGGGACTCCTCCAGAGCTGGTTGAGGCAGTGAATACTGCTTCATTAGAATTATTGCCAAAGAAATCAAGAGAAAAGTACGAAAATGCATACAGACGTTTTATGGATTATCGCATGAGTAAAAATACGAGTTCTTTCTCAGAAAATGTTGTAATGGCATACTTCCTAGACCTTTGTTTAAAGATGAAATCTTCAACATTATGGGCCAATTATTCAATGCTGAAGTCAACCCTTGCACTTAAACACAATGTAGATATATCTACATACTCAAAACTTCGTTCTTTATTGAAACGGCAAGCTCAAGGTTATAGGGCAAAAAAATCTAAGATTTTAACGAAGGAAGAAATTGAAAAATTTATCCAGGAAGCTCCAGATAAAGAAAATTTAATGATTAAGGTAATTTACAAGGTTTTAATTTCTATTTAGATTATAGCTTTATTTATTTTTTAGGTGGCTGTAATATTTGGTATTTCTGGGGCCTGTAGAATGGATGAGTTAGTCCGAATGACTGTACACGATATAGAAGACTTAGAATCTAAGCTTTTAATCAGCATACCTGATTCGAAAACCAACAAACCAAGATCATTTGTAATTAATCAGATCTACTTGAATGTTTATCGAAAGTATGTTTCGTTAAGACCAGAAAATATGAACAGTGACCGATTTTTCTTTAAATATCAAAGCGGAAAGGGTTGTAGACAAGTGGTAGGAATTCATCAATTTAGAAAAATGCCCAAAATAGTTGCTACTTATTTGAACTTGGTAAATCCGACAGAATATACTGGTCACTGCTTTCGTCGGTCTTCTGCAACAATATTGGTTGACTCTGGTGCCGACATAACTAGTTTAAAGAGGCATGGCGGATGGAAGTCATCAAACGTTGCTGAAGGATATATCGAAGAATCGCTTAACAATAAGGTTGAGGTGGCAAATAAAATTTTCACAGTACAAAATATTCAACAAAATGACCCTACCACCCTGCATGTTGTCCAAAATGTTTCTCATAGTTCTAAGAGTGTTCCTCCAATGTTCAATAATTGTACTAACTGTCAAATTACTGTAAATATAACAAATTGATCTTAAAAATGTATTCAGCAATGACTTGATGTTTTCAAAATATAAATTAATTCCTTATAAGCAATGTGTTTTCAATTATTTATGTAGAACACTAACAACTGTACGGAAATATCATTTCCTTACAGTAAGGAAATGACATTTCCTTACAGTAAGGAAGTCCTGACTTTTTCTTCAAGAAATTTTGACAAGAATGTCAAAATTTCCTAGCGATTTGCGGAAAACAATTTTTTAAAAAATCTTGAACGAAGGGTTTTGAAAATATTGCGCGATATAAATTTCTCTTTGCTAACTCCTTTAATTGTTAAATATATAGTCTGAAAATTCATCCTTACATGTAAAATTTTCCCCTGAATCCACTGGTGGTAATTACAATGATCTATATACAGATGGCTCAAAAATGAAAGAAGACTCCAGAGCACTAAGTGGATAATGGGAAACAATACCAGCGTGGTTCAAACAGAGCTGGCTGGTAACTCAAATGCCGCAAAAGAACTAACCAGAAAAGGAATTTTTGGCAAAAACGTATCAATATGAACTGATAGTAGACAAGCCCTATTAGCCTTGAACAGACAACGTGTTATATCGGGGCTAGTACTAGAGTGCCACCAAGATTTAGCTACGTGACAATTGCGGAACTAGCCAAACGTTACACCCATGCTCAATCCATTAAGAGATGGGATGGAATCAAAGGATGCAGTCTTGCTAGGATCACCCTGAGGGACCCTGGGAAGCTGGCGCAGAAGAAATATTTGGCGATGACCAGGAAAAATCTACGTTTAACAGTAGGATTTCTGACTGGCCACTGTCAACTAAGGAAACACCTCCATACTATGGAGCTAGTGGACATACCTCTATGCAGGATGTGTGAACAGGAAGATGAAAATGTCAGGCATGTCTTATGCGAGTATCCGGAGTTATCGTCAATAAGAGAGTGTGTGTTCGGTGAGTCTTGCCGATATAAAGGAGATGTCTCCTAGTGACCTGTCCAGCTTCCTGGGAAGGACAGGATGGACGATGATCTAGGACAACTCCTCGGGAGGATGTACAATGGGTCACATGTGGCCTAAGTGATGTGATTCTACACTCACCCTCCCCACTCTACAGATACAATGATCTAACTCTTTAATTAGTCGAGGTTTTTGGTTTCAGAAAATAAATTTTCGAATATTTTCACTACGTTTTCATTGATGATTCAAAAAAGTTTTGTAAATGTTTTTACTATTACTCTCCCCAAATGTCAATATTGTGTCCACTCGTGCAGTGAACTTTCAACGTCATTGGCATCATTTTTTAGACTAAAATTAATTTAATGAAACCTTCTCGGTATTATCCATAATAGAGAGAACGTATTTAACTATTGATGGACCTTGGTTCTAATAACATTGTGTAACTCTGCAAATTTTTTGTTCGGAACATCTTCATTTTATTTAATAAAATCTTTAGATTGTAAATTATATTCGAAAATGTCATAATTCCAGGTTCTACCAGTTTTTTTGTTAAACATTTCATCTACCTTCTCATGCATAGTTAAAGAAAGTAATCATCATATTTCAAATCAAACTAAAAGATGAAAGAATTTTTGTTAAACATTATCAAATATTTTTTTCACTACTATAGCTGTGAAGTTGACAAATATTGCATCTTCTAGCCAACTGAGAAGTTGAATTTCTCTATTAGTGGTTTATAATTTTCTATTATAACCTAGGTCAATAATGGACAAATTCAAATATTTAGAGAAATCAGGGATAGTAGTTCAACAAAAACATGTGCAACATAATTTTCTATACCCAGGAGATTGTCTTTAACATATTTGCTGCTTGAAATTACCTATCAAGATGAAATTATTTGAATAAAAATGCCATTAGTTTAAAATTCGCGCTGAACCAAAAGTGACGAGTACGTTCATAATATATCGAAAACTGACAGTGTACTTGTCAGTCAGACGACGGGGTAAACGCTTCTCGTGGTGCGTTTGTGAATTATTTTCAACTTTTGTCTTAAATTTGGCTAGTAGTGGAAAAATTGTATATATACCTTCACCATGGTGGTGAAGACTATTATTATTGACCGAGTACCAAGATTATTTCGAGAGGGGCTTTGTCCCGCTACACCACCATGGTGTATAATATGCTATTCTTCGTATTCGTATAAGAATAATAACAATCAAATAGAAACAACTGTTCGAATTTCTTTTCACTTTCATTGAGTTCAACTTGACATTGATCAATAAAATTGTATGCATTAAAATTTATGCATTTAAAAATGTTCGTATTTATAAATAAGTTCAGTGAATCACTTACAGTGGCTTACCATACAATTTTATTAAGGTAAACAGTTACGAAAAATATATTTTGAGTAGGGAGGAAAGTATTACTTAGCAGTCCAAGGGTGGAAAATTCATCACTATATCTAAGTTTTCTGTTATATTTTCCTATTTTTTGGTTCATTCGGTAGGCGGAAAACAGTGAGCTCTAGCAGCCCTCGTTTCGCTACACTCGCTCTTCTTGAGCTGCTAAAGCTCATCTTCTACCCTTAAGAGATAAGCAAGCAGATTTACGAAGATATGCTTAATACCCTTGTCTGATCAATGTCCTCCGTCCTCTCCAAGACCTAAGAAGTGTCGTGTCCGAAAATCTGCTGGGAAAGTTCTTGCTTCAGTTTTTTGGGATTGCCATGGAGTAATATAGATTGATTTTTTGGATAAGGGTAAAACAATAACCGGAGATTACTATTCGACATTACTGACCACTCTACGGGAAAAAATTGAAGAGAAAAGACGCGGAAAGCTATCCAAAGTTGTTTTGTTTTTGCAGGACAACGCCCCTGCACATAAATCTCATGTTGCCATACAAAAAATCCGTGATTTAGGGTTTGAGTTACTAGATCACACCCCTTATTCACCAGATTTTGCTCCGTCCGACTATCATCTCTTCCTTCAACTAAAAAACACACACAAAAGTTTAGAAGGTCGTAAATTTTCTCCCAACGAGGAGGTAATAAAAGCTGTGGAGGTCTGGTTTGCAGAGCATGAAGAAACATTTTTTTTGAAAGGTCTAGAGTCGTTGCAGGTTAGTTGTAATAAATGTATCCAATAAAGAGGAGAATATGTTGAGTGATAAAATATTTTGACATTGAAATTTTGTTTGGTTTTATAGTAAGATAAGAATTTTTCAATATACATATATATATATAGAAGTGACAGATCAACTTTTTCATATCACAAATTGAGGCACTAATATATATATTACGTTGCCACACCAATTCAGCGGCAAAAATAAGTAATAATACTTATCAATCAAGACAAGTGTGTGTACTTAAATATTGTATGCAACAAATCTTCGACTTCGGTACTTTTTAACCCACATTTGCAGCCGCTACGGAATGTGAAAGTGCATTCACCAATAACAGCTCTCTAAGGAAGAACTGAACCTGATCGCGTATACATGAGCGTAGTTTAAATCGGGATCTAAGGAGTGAGGTTATATAAAATTAATATACAGAAGCTAAAAAAATACATATATAAATGGAATATCAATTAGGAAGGTCTAAGAGGACTAAAGAACAATTTATAATACTTTCAGTTGGCAATTAAATTAAAATCTATGAAATTTTATAAGACCAAGGTTACGTTTCGAAATGTATAATTGCTTAGCTTGCCGGTGCATTTGAAATATCGACTCGTAATACTGCAAAATGTTAGGAAATCGAATATAATTTAATGCAGGTGCGGTATTTGACAGCTGCGTGATTCGCTTAAGTGGATTTTATATACTTGTAGTACCTACTTACTTGATTGCTAAAAAAAAGTTGAACTTTAAACGTGACCCTCTAAATTTGTTTTATTCATAGACTAATTTGTTTGTGTTGGTTTTACGGGGTGATTCATTTGGTTGGGAAGAAACGTAGTAGAGAAATGTAAAATTACGAAAAAAATAGTTGATGCATTTTTTCTGCCGATCTCACAAATAACATTTGAATCTCTTGAATTATGGAAATAGTACCAATACTTCAAATGAAGAACTTTGGAGATGATAAAGAGACTAGCATTAGTTATAAAAGGTTCATATAAGTACCTACATTTTTTTTCCGTTAACGAGCTATAGGGCTCTAAAGTTGGGAATTAAAAATGGTATTTTATTCATAATTATTAAATGGCTTATTAGAACTTAGTAAAATTTTACCGTAGTAAATGTGGTTTGTTAAATACAACTTTTTTCTGTTATAAATTCAGTTTTTTAAAGAAAAAAGGTAGAACGTGTCGCGGGACACACGGTAGGAACTTTAGTTCCTTTTAAGCAAAAATTATGTAATACATCTGACGTTATAGATAAACAATTCGCACATTCCTCGGTGGTCGAGTAATAAGCAAACCAGACTCTCACGCGGTAGATCCGGGTTCGATTCCCCGTGAAGAAGTTTTTTTTTATTGTTAATTTTATTTTTAAATAATTATTCTGCTTGATATTAATAACGACAATAGGTAGATGTTTGAAATATTTAGCAGAATATTCATTATTATAGATAATGGTACGGTACCCTTCATGAGGGAGTCCGACTGGCAACATCTACTTATAACAGCATCGTATATTTAAAAAGGGAAACCGTAGCATTATACAAATTGGACATTCAAGAACTGTGCGTTTACCACAAAAAAATTAGTGGAAACATAAAATTGAATTGTTAAATTTTCAATTTGAAGTTATATTACAGTTTATAGAAATTTTTATTTTCTAGATTTTTTCTTAAGTGGGTCGTAAAAAAATATGCTGTTCGACTCGTGTGGATCGTCCATATGCACTTGAACGATTGAGCACTCCGCCTACGGCGTCGTGCTCTAACTTGGTCCTCGTGCGATATGGCCATCATATCCACACTAGTTGCACAAACTACTATTTTTATCAAAATATGCCGTTTTACATTTAAAAACAACCTGCCAAATGTCAAATTAATTTATCCGTCCATTTTAAAGTTATCGAATTAAAACATTCAAGTTTTCAAAATTTCAATACCCTGTATTTCGAAAAGTAAATGTGCTAGACCCCTCAATCCTATCATTTCGTCCAATTTTACGAGAGGAATCTACATGCAAACGTTGTAATTACCCTTAACGTTCCAGATGCTTACACCATTTTTTGCGCGATCGTATTGAAATAAATTCCGAATAAAATAATTTAAATTTCTTCGAAATGAACGAAATGTCAAAAGTGACATTTATACTTCTCGATCAGTTTAAAATATATTTTGCAATTTGGTGAAATAGTTTTTATGCTATTTATTACTTTTCGACGTCTGAAAGGTAAGTAAATCACTTATCGACGTGTTAAACTTAGAAACCAGTAAACACAACCTACCGTCCTGACAACCGATGCTGTAAATAAACAAAAAAGATCATTCGCGCAAAAAAAATTATGGAAATAATAGTAAAAATGTATCCGAACAAATTCAAGTAGATCACCAGCACTGCGAATACCAGCTTTGCATAAAATTTTAATATAGCATCGGTGGTTAAGTAGTAGAATGCTCGCCTTCCACGTGGGCGGCCCGGGTTCGATTCCCGGCCGAAGCATATGAATCGCTGCTTCGTAAACGAGAGAGGGAGACTCGGGAGAGAGCATACGCACGCAAGCAAGGCACATAACGAAGCAACGTAATATAACGGTCAGATCTTTTGGGTCGCGACCCCTGGTCGCTCAAACATTACCTGACGTAAAAAGAATTAAAGTTCCAAAAAGCCAATTTTCATACTTTTTCATCCTTTTAAATTTCCATAGAAACTATAAATATTTAATATTATTTCAAAAAACGCGCTATTAAACGTTTTTTTACTTTTTATTGTTCAGTATTTCGTTAAAAAACAATCTTTAGTTATTTTAGACTTTAAACTGTGTGACACCAATACCAACGAGTGCGTTTAATTTTAATACCATTCCATTACGAAGATCCTTGCTGGTACTCATATATCACAAACGAAACATTTTGCAACATCTCGTTTTTAACTACCTCTGCTTGGTTGATCTCTATAATGGAAACATGATTTCAATAGACCCAAAAAGTGGTATATATATGTAAACAATAGTATATTATTATTGACCGAGCACCAACATTATTTCATGAGTGCCTTTGCCCCGATCGGAATAAGGTGCGAGGCTTCTGTATCTGTAGAGAAGGGAGGGTGAGTGTAGACTCACAGCACTTAGGCCACATGTGACCCATTGTAGGTACATCCTCCCAAGGAGTTGTCCTCCTAGATCATCCTCCATACTGTCCTTCTCAGGAAGGTGGATAGGTCACTAGGACACATCTCTTTTATATCGGCAGGTGTAGCCAAAGACTCACCGAACACACATTCTCTTATCGACGATAACTCCGGACACTCGCATAAGACATGTCTGACAGTTTCATCTTCCTGTTCACACATCCTGCATAGAGATGTGTCCACTAGCCCCATAATACGGAGGTGTTTCCCTAGTTGACAATGGCCAGTCAGAAATCCTACTGTCATCGCCAAATATTTCTTCGGCGCCAGCTTCCCAGGGTGATCCTAGCAAGACTGCATCCTTTGATTCCATCCCATCTCTTAAGGCAGGTATGGCAACCTTTGACATGTTGTGGGCCAAACTTTAGTGTGCAAATACGTTCGCGGGTCGCATTTAAAAGTAGTACATTTTAAAGTAGTGTTGTAGTGCTCATAATTTTTTGCGATAGATATCAAACATAAAATAATACGACAATGTTATTATAATATCAATTTATTAAAATAACAAAATTAAATAATAACATTATAATTAAATAGTTGAATTTGGAATTGTTACAAACTACGAAAGTTAAATATAGCGATACCGAAATCAATGAGACACTTGAGCTTAAATTTGGGAAACTAATCCATCGATGTTTGGATAAATTCCACTGATACAAAGACGTAAAGAGTTTTCCAAATTATCGTCAGTCAGCCTTGTACGATATTTTGATTTATTAACTTTCATCAGTGAAAAGTTCGTGCCATCCACCCGCTCCTGTCGTGCCCTTTAACCTACCTCAAGATAATATTGTTATCTGCCGAGGCGTTAGCTAAATCTTGGTGGCACTCTAGTACTAGTCCCGTTATAACACGTTGTCTGTTCAAGGCTAATAGGGCTTGTCTACTATCAGTGCAGATTGTTATGTTTTTGACAGTTATTTCTTCTCTGGTTAGTTCTTTTGCGGCAATTGAGATACCAGCCGGTGCGAGGCTTATAAATGTCTTCACCACCATGATGTAATTACGGGAGGAAGAAGAATGCAGATTTTGTGGAATGGAAGAAGAAACCTCCATCCACATACTTTCCAACTGCACAGCACTTCAGAAACCTAGAGTACAGCACCTGGGAGATTACTGGATGGAAGAGGAACATTTACCTAAGTTGAAGCCTGCAGACATCCTAAAATTCCTCCGGGAAATAGGACTAAAGAAACTACTAGTTTCTGAGACTCTCCTCAGAAAGTAGAAGTAAGGGGGCACAATAGATCTTTTAGGTCTCAAAATACATACATACATAATGTATATACATTTTTTCCATCACTAGCCAATTTTAAGACAAAAATTAAAAATAATTCACAAACGCACCACGAGAAGCGTTTACTCCGTCTTCTGACTGACAAGTACACTGTCAGTTTTCTATATATCATGAACTTACTCATTATATCATCAGTCATTTTTGGTTGAGCGCGAGTTTGAAACTAATGGCATTTTTATTCAAATAATTTTATCTTTTCAGATAATTTCAAGTAGCAAATATGTTAAAGACAATCTACTGGGTGTACAAAATTATGTTGCACAAGTTTTTTTTTAAAGATGCAATAAATGGTCGCGTTCATCCCAACAAAGTTGATCAGGTAGCGATTTTTAGAGTGATCCATCAGTTCGTAATTCTGCTGAACGTGCTAATAAAACCATCGACATATATGTAACAAATGTCAATGAATGCAACAACAACAACTCAATTTTATTTGATATATACGACAATTATGGAATAGGTATTACTTCAAAACATTAAAAAATGGGATTTAATTACAATAAATAGAGCTCCCCACTTTGGAGCATACTATGAAGAGTTTAATTTCCTGACAAACTATACAATTTATTAATGAAATAATAAGTCACCTCCAGCTGTTCACTCATTTCCACTAAAATACAAACTAAAATATCTCCAAACAAAGATATTTATAATATATTTCCAACATATGTCATAAATGACAGTTAATGCATCATAAATCGGTAGCGTGTAGCGTATTTTAATTCTGATTGAAAAAATGGCGACTGATACCACATCGCTCAATCTGATCAGTCAACAAAACACGCGTTCAGCAGGAAATTGATGATCGCTTCGGTAGCGCTACGTTGTGATGAACGCAACCATTGTCAACTTTACAACTAGTTGTGGAAACAGAGATTTTTTAATCTCATTGAGGCCTATCTGCGGGAATAGCTATTGTATAAATCATAATTATCGTTTCAAATGGGCAAATTATATTTGTATAAAACTCACTTGTCCTTCAGTAAAAAGCTACAATAAAAACAAACCTAGTTGAAATAAAACACTACGCGACGCCTCTAAACAAAAAAAATCCACGGCGCAACTGACGGATTTAAATAATGTTGTAAATCATTTAAAAGACACAGATTTAGTTACTTTTAATTAATTTTTTTTCCAGACAACACAAGCGTTGAAAAACGCCGTAGCGGCGGCGGCGGTGGCTTCTCAAACATCTCTTGCGCCGGGATGCTGGCATCCCTGTATCCGACCAGAAATTCCGGGAACAACTCGAACTTTTGCCACGATGAGAACACAACAACCGGGATCTCTTCCCGATTACCAAATAGATCCTTACAGTTTGCTGGAAGACGACCTAAGAGATGTATATGTTTATATAAGAAATGTAAGTAGAAAAATTGTTTAAAAAAAATAGGGAGAATACTATTAAATTAATTTGGACGTACATAGAACAGCAAGAAGCGACACTTTCATTTTATTTAGTTTCAATTAATAATACTTGAAAAAAGACTACTTGGACGGCACCATTTCATTTCTGTCAAAAGTATTGTCATTGTCACATGTCAGTATTGCACTACAATTGAGAATTCTAGTGCATCTGGGAGAGTATTGGATAGAACAGGGACAGTTAATGCCTGCAATTGTTCTAAAACTCCTCAGGGAAACAGGACTAAAGGAGCTACTAGTCAATGAGACTTTCCCCAGAACTAAGTTAAATAAAGGGGGTACAATAGGGGGTGTATTCATGCATTGTTTTGATTAAAGCAATATATATGTTCGCAATGGTAAAAAAACTACAAAAATATTCCATATGGTTTTAAATGAAACTAACTGTTTTTAAATGACTCCACAATATATTTGTAAAAATGTGTAAATTGCAAGTAAATTGACAATTGTTTCGATATTTATATATTATTATATATTATTAATATTTATATATTATTATTATTATTTATTATTATTTATATTTTATATTTACTTGCAATTTACACATTTTTACAAATATATTGTGGAGTCATTTAAAAACAGTTAGTTTCATTTAAAACCATATGATGAGTAGATTCCACGAAGTGAGGGTTTATACAGTTAACTCAAAAATATTCCATTTTGAATGTCAATTTTGTCATAAATACCACTTTTTGTTGGTCGTAAACTCCTTTATTTCGAGTCGCCCATGATACCAACTTGAAAAAAACTAATTGCCTCTAACCGATTAAAAAGTTGAAGTGAAACACTCCTATACAGTGAAAATTAAAAATATTCCTGTATAATTTATGTAAAACATTACGTGTTATTTTAGTGTGTGTAACCGCATTACGTGTGTGTGATGTTGAGAAACATTATTTACTAATAATTACGTTTTTCATTAGCTATACCAACTCAATAATTATAAATCAAAATATATGTGTACGTTTCGATAGGTTCAACGGAAAATTTTTGTGTCATTGTCATCAGTGGGAAAAATACCTAGAGGAAAATTGATAATTCGCTGCAAATATTTCTTAGTTTAATGATATGTCACAATAAAACATTTCAATTGCTTGTATTTACACTTTTTTTTAAATATTATTTAATTTTTTTCAATTTTCTTTTCCCATGATTATATCAATAGACTTCTGTCAAATTTTAAACAAGTTGTGTCATTTAGTTTGTGTTCGACAGCTGCTCAAAGCAATCAAAGTCAATTTTAAAGAAAAATCACCAACTTTTCAATCTACCCTCGTATACAATCTGTCAAATGACAGCTTTTTTCAATGACATAGCATTGGTCAAGCTCATCACAACAGTTTATCGACATTTTCTTTGCGATGAGCATTTTAAAGTTGAAATATTTCAAATTGTGGTGGATGCTCTTCAAAAATTTGGCGAATGCGCTTAAAAGTTTTGGTGGCGGCGCCCAGTTTTTTTTAAATTTCAATTCTGTTGAAACTTGGCTATCAAAATGCGCATCAGAAAATGTATACTTTGGCAAGTTTATCTGAAGCCGTGAAAGGAATGCAGTTTCGATATTGCCACGTTAAATTATGGAAAAGCTAAAGTGCTAAGTATGTAGTGATAATAATTAGAAAAGGGACTTTTTATTATTAACAATATCAACAATATGATTAAACGTTAATTTTTTAATGTGCTTTTTTCCTTGGATTTTTTCCATTAACATTATTTTTTCAATTTATGAATATTAAAAGATGAGCACTTTTCCAAATTTGTTACGGGTTTCTTCAAGCTCTGGCAGCGTTGTACAAAAACCATAATTACCACACCCTCCGAATTACATAATTGAGGATTTTTATCACCAAATAGTAATGAACAAGAAGAATCACTCTCAGCTCCGCCTTCTTTTACGATATTTCCATGAAGTCATTCTGTGGCATCGTCGCAACTATCTTTCGGAGTCTGTCGGAGTCAGACTCCTTCCTCGAATTATACCGGCTGGAATAAATACTGCTGCAGTGAGATTATTCGTATTATACGGGCTGTCTTCACCAAAGGGTATAATAAAATTATTGCGTGTGTAGTTGAAATTGCGAGTATAATTATTATTGTAAGAACCTTTTTTTTCAGTGTATATATTAAACTTAATAATTTTAAAATGTGAACAATAAAAAAAGCGAGTCCTTCCAGGGACCATTGAACAATTCACTTGTTCCCTACACTTAACAGAGATATTTGTTGAAAGAATGTTTGCCACATCACTCATGTGACACATGTAGAGAATACAATGGAAAATAATCTTTCCAAAAGCAAGAAACTATTTTTTTGAAGCAAAGTCGTATTCTAATTCAAAAGAATCGGACGGCTTAAATTTACCTCCCCTAAATGTGGTTGAATATATCAAAAAAT
>CAJUYI010006887.1:0-13007 GCA_910591695.1 Galerucella pusilla
GTTTTCTCAAGGTTCAGGGTGAGTAGCTTGTGATCAAACCAATTCTTCATGTGAACGAAATCATTCTCTACTTCTGATTTCAAATCGTCCTATGAGTTACTTGAGTAGATCACTGCTGTATCATAAGTAAAAGCGATAATATCGCTTGAACTTTTTATGAAAAGTAAATCGTTAACATATATGTTAAAGAGAACTGGTCCTAGCACCGTGCCTTGCGGAACACCGTATTCCATCTCAGATACATCGCTGAGAACCCCATCAACTCTTACAGCCTGTTGTCGGTCGGAAATATAGCTTCGAAATAATTTCAGTTCGTTTCCTCTTATACCGATATCCTCCAGTGGCTGCAGGAGTAGTTCGTGACCGACCGTGTCAAATGCCTTGCTCAAGTCGAGGAAAATACTCAGACATTGTTTACCCCGATCAAGGGCGCTGTGAATTTTGTTTGACAGAGAAATTAGGGCATCTTGGGTAGAAATTCGTTCTTTGAAGCCGAATTGGTTATCGGCAATGATTTTGTATTTTTTCAGGTAGGAGTCTAGGTGTTTCTTAATGATTTTTTCAAATAACTTCGCCAGGTGTGAAATTAGTGATATGGGCCTATAGTTATTAGTATCTGATTTGTCACCTTTTTTGTGTATTGCTACCACTACTGAGTTTTTCAGCATAGTAGGCCATACTCCATCTTGTAGACTTCTATTAATTATGTGTACCAAGGGCTCAATGATTTCTTGGATTGTAGCGTTGAGAATTTCTGTCGTAATGTTGTATGTTTACGAGTACAGACCACTGAAAAATGTGATTACAGGGCCGTACTTAGGTTATGTGTAAAAATTGTGAATACAAAAGCTGTAGAGCTTTTTATTACTCACAACTTTGCATTATAATTTTTTTCCGTGGGGCTTGTAGTTTTGCCAGAAATCGAGATAAACCATTTTTTACCCTTGAAAACTCACCCTCTCCCTCTTCCCGAACTCGGATCGCCCGTAATTTATTTTTTTCTCCAATTATATAATATTCCCCTCCTCTTCTAATGGGTTATATCCTACTATTTTTTTTGTTTCAAAAATTATCGACCCTGGTCTTTGATTTCAATTTAGGGGGACATATTGTATAAGCGGTTTTTTATGCTGCTTGTGAGTAATCCACGAATCTTCCGTTAGATAACGTTCCAAAGGTTTTCAATTTTATCACGATTTGGGAAACATTATTTCGTTTCTATTGGGAATTTGACTAGAATCTACATTATTGATTGATCAAAGCGAAAGCAATTTGCAGCGAATAGTCTGACAAAACTCACCAAAGGATTCCAACTCAACACAGTCACCTTTAACACAGCGTCAGCCGCGTTCCTTTGTGTGCGTTGTTTGCTACAAATATCTCAATATATTTTATTGCTGAAGATTTTTTCTCAGGAAGCAGCAACATAGTAAAAATTATTCTCCGATTGTATTGTATTACTTTCCATTTTCCCTGTGGAAGCATTTAGTATAATACTACTGAAATCGTTATTGACAGACAGAGGTATTACAAGAATCACAAATGTTTTCAAAATAATTAACCCATTAGTGTCCGTATCTTTTTTTATTTGATTTCTGGAAAGCTATATAATAAGTAAGATATATTTGTTAATATATCAATCTTAGTTTACCGGAGAACACAAAGAAAAGGTGGCACATACATGTGCCACTGGGCAAGTATCATATCAATAAATGAAAATGAACACATTCTAAAATCGAAATCGACATCTCTGAGTAAACGCAATATAAAAGAAAGTATTGTTTATGGTAATTTTCAAAGCAGACATTTGGATGAATGGCTACTTTGCAGGTATTGCACTTGAAACTTGTTCGATTAGGACAGGTTTTACATCTTTTCCACTCCGCACTACCTTCACCAATGTTGGAAAGAACAATAGAAGCTTATTTTGATGAAACAGGTAATATTAGTTCCAAATTTTCACATCAGATTCAAAAGCACATGCACCTCACTGGTAAAAGAAGCGATATTTGTTAGAGCTGATAATTTCTTTTAAAACATATAATATACGCCAGTTTTGTTGATGATCTACTGAAAAAGATTACCTGTTTAATGGAAAAAAGCAGTATTTAATAAAATTTAAATTGTGAAGAACTGACCCATTATTTTATTAAATAATTTTGAACATTAATAACACCACAAGCTATGAGAACAATATTATTTACGTATTTTGAAAAATTTAGATTAATACAAGCGTGTGGTTTTCAATAACCCTCTCAATATACACATAGATTCAAAAGTGTTGCATCACCTTCTTCGGATGTGAAGGAGTTTTTTTGTGCTTACAGTTTTTTGTTGGCTTGTTTATCAATGTTTACCATTTCAATATGTTCCATATTTTTTACAATATACAGATGTTTACAGTTTTTTTTGTAAGATAACATTTTTAGTGCGATCATTTTAACATTCAAGTATGGTGGATTAAAAGTCCTTTTGTACTTTTCTATTTAATTTAATATCTATTGATACAAATACTAGTCAACTGTAAACATCGAGTTGATGTTTCAGCACAAAGTCTTATTATATTCTACCTATATTATTGGAAGACCATCTATAAGTAATTTATTATAGTTTTGAATGAAGTCACGTACCTATATTACTCGTGTCTATGTTTATTAAATAATCCAAATATATTTCTATTTAATTGTTAAGTCAACTAACTGTTGAAATTAGCACAATGATCTACAGGGTGTCTACATGCCCACCCTTTGAAAGACAAAATTACAGGGTGATCAAACCTGGAATTTCGTCTCCTAACTAACTAACACTGATATCTCAATTCAAACACTATTAATGTAGGTAAGTGATTATTTGCTGACAAAATGTATCATATTGCGTAATAAGATACTATCTTGAACTTGACTCGAAAAAATGGTAAACAAATAATTAGGCAATTAAACTACTTATTATTTTTAGATGATCTTTGCATTTAAAAATTCTATAGATTCTACATATTCTATAAATAGATAACAATAGTTATTATTACTATAGAGAGGAATATAAACAATATAAATACAAATACATAACATATGTTGATATTTGGGTACCCAATAACCTATTACATAAATGAGAATTATACATAAGCACTAATAGATAATATAAAGTCAATTAGTTATACATATATGTACAGCTTTTTTTTTTAAATTTATTTAGGATAGTACTTTTGTAACCTATTTTTGTGAACGGTACTTTGTTTGCCATTCCTCGCTTGTATAGTGCAATTAGGGCCTATTGTATCAAGTACGATGTACGGTCCACCATACCTAGCATCTAATTTATGAGCATTCTCATTTTTTAAGGTCACTTCATCCCCTTTATTGAGGTGATTTTGATTAATATTTAAATCCCATGACTTTTTTCTAATTTCTTTACTTTTTTCTAGGAATAATTTAGCACGTATATGCGCTGTCTTTAACCTATACCTTATCTCTTGCTCATAAGCGTCAATGTTATAAATTGGTTCAATGTTACCATTAACTAATTCCTCTGGAAGATTACATCGTCTCCCATATATAAGTTCAAAAGGTGTATAATTGTGATACGAACTTGGTGTTGTATTGTAACAAAAAGCATAATATTTACACCATACGTCCCAGTCTGTGTGTGTTTCGTTTATGTAACTTCTGACATATTCATTGTAAACCCTATGATTTCTTTCACATCCACCTATAGTTTCGCTGTGATATGCTGTTGAAATATTATGTTTTATATTCAATAATTTGGAAATGTTTGTTAGTAATTCGTTCTTATATTCCAGCCCCATGTCAGTTCTGATTTCTTTCATCGGCCCGTATATTAAAATGAATTGTTCAAAAATTGCGTTGGCTACTGTCTTCGCTTCTTTATTAGGAATGGGTATCATAACCACGAACTTCGTTAGTTCACATTGAATAGTCACTGCGTAAACATTATTAGAATTAGATTTCAAGAAAGGACCAATTGTATCTATACACACTAAGTCAAATGCTTCTTGCGGAGTAGGAGTTATAACTAATGGCTCTACATGAGTTATTCTGGATTTGTTAATTTGACATTTGTGGCATGATTTTACAAAATCAGCCACTGTTTTTGACATCTTTTTCCATCTATACAAGTTTTTAAGTTTCTTAAGTAACCGTTTCTGTCCACAATGCCCTCCTAAGAGTGGATCATTGTGATATTTTTTCAGTAAGTCATTTATTTCATCCTTGCTTGTTACCTTTTTTGGTTCTTCACAAATTACTATATGCAAATGTTTCAATGCTATATTGCCTACACTTTTTAATATACTTTCGGTGCACCGTAAAAATATCTTATCATTAATAAATAATTTCACTTTATTCACGTTATTGATTACTGCCAGTTCATCTAACTGAGACAACGTTTGACCCAGATCAAAGTTGTCATTTACAATATCAATACGTGCATTAATGAGCATTTTCTTTTTATGCCGTACGACCATCCTCAGTGATGTCGGCTTTAACTCAAAACGTAAGATAGGCAATCTTAATATGTCTAGGGAATTACTAGCTCTATGAATTTTAATGTTACTCTCATTACTTTCTACATGTTTACCCCTGACTTGTGTTAGGTTATCTTTTTTGTTGTTTTGCTTAGTCATTGATCTCGTAATCGCTAATATTTGTTCATTACTCTGATGGATTTGTTTCAGGTCAGTTATAGATATCCTTGAGAGCGAATCAGCCACATTGTCTGCACCCTTTATGTATTCAATCTCAAAGTCGTATTCCTCTAAATCTAATCTAATCCTAGTTAATTTTGAAGTTGGATCTTCCATTGAAAATAAATGCTGTAACGGTTTATGGTCAGTTTTAACTAAGAATTTAGGCGCTCCATACAGGTAACATCTGAAATGTTTAATACCCCAATGTATGGCTGTAAGCTCTTTCAAAATAATTGGTTTATTAAATTCACTTTTTGAAAAGCCCCGTGATGCAAATGCTATAGGTAAATCTATCCCATTAAATTTTTGACTAAGTATGGCAGAACAAGCCGTATTAGAAGCGTCAGTTGTTAAAACAAATTGTTTAGTAAAATCTGGATACTGCAAAATTGGGGGGTTAACTAATGAATCTTTGAGTTTTTCGAATGCAGTTTGACAATCATTTGTCCAATTAAACTTTACGTTCTTTCTCGTCAATGAATTTAAAGGTAAACAAATTTCTGCAAACTGCGGGATAAACCTTCTATAGTAATTACAAAACGCTACGAATCGCTTAACCTCATCAGCTGTTTTCGGCACCGGGTATCGTTGCACAACATCATACTTAGATTTGTCTGGCAAGACTCCCTTATCCGATAAAAGATGACCAAGATAAGTGACTTCTTTTCTGAAAAATTTACATTTTTGTGGGTTCAATTTTAAATTGAATTTTCTACAAGTTGAGAATACGTGTTTTAGGTTTTTCAAGTGATGATTTTCTGAGCATCCTATAACTATTAAGTCATCCATGTATAGAAAAGCTTTTTCTGGCGTTAACCCAGTAAATGCCATTGTCATCATCCTTTGAAAACTGTTTGGACTTATATTCAATCCAAAAGGTAATCTGGTAAACCTGTATGACCCATATTCAGTACTAAATGACGTAAGATCTCTCGAATCTTCTTCCAACGGAATTTGATGAAACCCCGAAATTAAATCTAACACAGAAAACCATTTGGCTCTACCTAGTTGATCTAATATAGAGTCGATTCTTGGTAACGGAAATTTATCGGGTGTAATTTTCTTATTTATTTGCCTAAAATCTATACATAGTCTCCATGCCTTATCTCCTGTTTGAGACTTTTTAGGCACTAGCAATACTGGACTGTTGTATGGAGACGTGGATGGTTCTATTATTCCATTTTTGATCATTTTCTGCACCTGTGAGTTAATTTCTGCCGTATGGGCATGAGGTGTTCTATAATTTTTAATATAAACTGGTGAATTATCGTTTAATGCTATTTTCTGAGAATAAAAATTATTACACGTTAATATATCATTTTTTAGAGCAAATACATCGGAAAATTCAGCACACAATTTGAAAAAATCTGTTTTTACATAATCGGGCACATTTTGTTCTAATGACTGAAACAATTCTTGACTTCTATTATTCTTTTCTTCGTTAATATTGTATATATGAAATCTATCTAATTCTATTGTCTTTAATCTTTTTATTGAAGCTAATACACTTTCATTTGTTGAATTAAGTATTCTTACATACGGATTTTCCCTTGAAACTATACTCCTAGCAACAAATATCCCTGTAGTTAATTCCTGTTGTTCAACTACAACATCCTGCCTTAAATTTTTGAATTTACTAATTAATCTTATTACTTCACATCTTGGCGGTATTACTACTACATCATCATCCGGACTATTATGTATAGGAATTGTCAATTTTTCACTACCCACATTTAATGATAACAACCATTGAGAGTAATCTAAATTACATTTGAAGTTTGAGATGAAATCTCTGCCTAAAATTGCGTTAGCGGGAATAGGAAAATTATCAGGAACCACATGAAATATATGTTGTACTGAATAGTTATTTATGAAAAGTCTTGTGTCAATTGTGCCTAGAGATTGTACAGCACCCTCTGTGACTCCTTTGATTTTTATATTACGATTTGTATTAATTATTTGTGAAGGAAAAAAATTCCCTTTTTTCTTAAATATTGAAATATCTGCCCCTGTATCTATAATGAAAGTACACATACAGTCCATGATGTCAGTATAAAGAGTTACAAAATTCGAAAGAGATAGGTCAAAAGTAAACACATGTTTTAAGTTATTTTCTAAGCCCCCAACTCTTGCTGGGGGTCGGGAGAGTTTCCCGACTCCTCCATTGTATTACACATTCTTATGTTTCTTTGTCCAAAATCTCCATTATACGGTTCCCTATTAGAATAACTATTCCCTCGTCTGAAATTATTATTCCCTCTGTTATGATAATTACCTCTTAAGTGATTATTATTTCTAAAGTTACCTTGATGACCATTATTTGATTGATTATTGGACCGATTGCTGTCATTATTAGGTTGCCTGAAATTGTTAACTTTTCTGTTAAAATTGTAACGCCCCCTATTAAATTGATGCTGATACTGTCTATTACCTCTATAAAATAAAACACTAGCTTGTGTTTGAGGTGTATCAACTGTAACAAATTTCGTAAGTGCTTCTTGCACCGTGCTAAAACTGCCTGCTGCCAATATTAATTTAGTTTTTTCGTTTGCCGCATTATTTTCCAGAGTCTTAACAGTTGCCTCTGTAGTGTATTTTTCTGCCAACTCAGGTGGCATTCCTTCTCCTAAATATGAAATTTTAAGTTTCTCAGCCAATTGTTCAACTTCTGTCGCAAAGTTGCCTGTATCCTTGAAATTTTGCCTCAACTTATTCAGTTTGGCCACTATTAAAGTAGAAGGTTCACCTTTTATGCCTTTTCTTAGAGTTTCAATTATTTGTTCAACCGTGGTTTCGTTCGTTAACAACGTGCGAGCCTTCCCGGTTAATCTGGTCTTTACGAAAGCTACCGCATTGGCACCTTGATCAGCAGCATTACTCTTTAATAGACCCAATGCGTCTAATATTGTCTGAAGCTTTTCCGGTGAGCCATCATACTCTGTTGGGATGATTTTGCTGGCTAAATTAAAAAATTCTACGGGTGTAAGAGGCATGTCGTTAGTTTCGTCTGTCGTGTCACTATCAGATGTATCGTATTCGTCACTATCTTCCTTCAAAATATTAATGTCAATCAATTGTAAACAAGAGATAGGTACTCTCACTTTATATTTCAAAACCTGAAATGATTGGACTACTTGATCCCTTATTATTTGAAATTTTTCATTACAAGTTGATTTCTGCGTATTGTCTAAATTATTCCATTCTAGTGCTACCGTATGCGTAAAAACATTAAATAACTTAGTAAGATTATTTCGTATATCTATCCTAGAACTTTCCCCTTTTGGAACTTTCTTTTTAATTGCCCTTTTTGCTTGACCTCTAATGTCTTCCGTCAAAATATTTAATTTAATGATTAGTTGTTCCCATGAGGAAGACATTTACTGCACTGCCACTACTAAATAGACCAAATTGCCAAACGATAAGGACGACAAACAAAATACAAAAATTTCATAACTCAATAAACCAATGTGAATGATTAAGTGGATAGATAAATGTAATATTAAAAAAAAAAAAATTAGCATAAAATAATAATATGTCGGTTACAAAAATAAAATCTTACCCAAAATATTTCCACTGTACACAACACTTGTTCTGGATCTCACTATGGCTCTCCATTATGTTCCTTTTGGTTACTCTCCGATGAATCTTCCACATTGAAGCAGTAATTTACAGGGTAATAACCATCCCCAACACTTTTCACTGTCTACACAACACTTGTTCTGGATCTTGCTATGTCTCTTCGTATGTTCCTTTTAATTATCCTTCGATGGGTCTTCCACAGCGAAACACAAAATTTCAAGACAATAACTATCACTAGGATATAAACCAAAATCCTTACGTCTCCAGAAATTGAGATAGCATTTTCTTGAACAATAAAGTTGGAATTCACCACTCCTGTTTCTTTCACTTGCTGATGTGTCGAGTCTGATTGCCCCATTTCAATATACCAATCTTGCTAAGGTCCTTTTGGTCAGGATCGCCATATGGTGGATTAAAAGTCCTTTTGTACTTTTCTATTTAATTTAATATCTATTGATACAAATACTAGTCAACTGTAAACATCGAGTTGATGTTTCAGCACAGTCTTATTATATTCTACCTATATTATTGGAAGACCATCTATAAGTAATTTATTATAGTTTTGAATGAAGTCACGTACCTATATTACTCGTGTCTATGTTTATTAAATAATCCAAATATATTTCTATTTAATTGTTAAGTCAACTAACTGTTGAAATTAGCACAATGATCTACAGGGTGTCTACACAAGGAATTTGATTTTTACGATTTTAAGTGCATACATGAATCGTCAAGTCATAATGAAACGTTAACTTTGTAAGTTAACATTACAGGTTTTAATAATTGCTGAAATCATTTTAGAATTTTGATTTTTGGTGGAATGGTTTATAAATATTTCCAAAAAATATTTCATTCAAATATTTAATAAATTATTCAACTTTTGTGATTTGTGGTGGAATGAACTAGTAGACCAAAATTCAATATTCAAGAGGTATTTTACCGCGAAATTTAAAATTTCGAATGGCCTTTAAATAAGAATGAGGAAGGTCCCGGCTGGGCTTCTCTCATCGTTTGTCGACGATACAACAACTGTGCAGTAATCCACGTGAAACTTAGTTTGTTGAAATTAAAATCCTTCCTGCTTTTGTGACTTGAGTATCTGGATTACTGCACTGTTTCTGGGGCACAGTACCTAGAAGGCTGGTAGTACCTGAAAAACAGTACCTAAATAAATACAGTACCTGGAAAACCAACAGTACCTGGAAAACTAGCAGTGCCTGGTAGACAAAAAGTTTTTATAAACCTGCCAGAAGCGGTTTCATGGTGAAACGGCAATAAGTCAATAGTGGAAGACCACAGTCCCAGGCTAAGTTGCAGATTTCTCCAGCTGTACTGGATAATATCTCCATCGACTTCATCTTCAAAAGTAGTCTATACTCTAAGTATTTTTTTAATTATATCATACTAACCTATTTTGTTTGTAATTGGAATTTACTTCTTTAGTTTTATTTATTATACAGAAACGTATTTTTTCATTTTTCTCTTAACAGATTAAAGTTAGCCAACTCTTAAATTTGATTTTGTTTCTAATTTTCTTTTAGGAAAGAAAATTAGTGGCGCCCTAAAATTGCCTTCTCTTTTCTTTTCTAATTTTTTTGCTTAAGATCAATTAGTAACTAAGTCCTGCGAACTGACCTAGTTGCTACCAAATTTAAGTGGTTAGTTTGGCAAGAACCTACAATACAACCTAAAATCATTTTTTATTGTTAATTTTAAAAACCTAGTTTTTCATCATCATCCAACTTTAAACTTTAATTGTTTCATTAGAGCCCAACAGGTATTGTTTCTTTGGTGTTCAAACATTAAGTGTTTCAATAAGTGAGATTGACCGTGCAAGAATAGTTGCTTTAGTTGAAGAAGGTCATTCTCGAAGGTTCGTGGCAAACAGAGTTGACGTTTAGCAAAGTGATGTGTCTCGTGTATGGAACCGGTATCTCCAGACCAATTCTCTTCGCGATAGACCTAGAAGCGGTAAAAGGCGTGTTACTAATCAGCGGCAGAACCGCTATATCCACTTAACTATCCGAAGAAACCCGACCATGGCAATACCAGCACTCCAAAGAGATATGAGACATGCGTTGGGAGTTCAAGTATCGATCTCGACATTACGAAGACGAATACTTGCGACAGGTTTAAGGTGTCGCCGACCAATAAGAGTGCCCAGACTACAACCTGAGCACAGAGTTCGCCGACTACAGTGGGCTCAAGAACACGCGGCCTTGCCTGAAGAATTTTGGAATTCGGTGTTTTTTTCCGACGAGACAAGGATTTGTTTGGTACAAGATAGCCATCGAATACGTGTGTGGCGGGATCCAACGAGAGTTGCTCAGCTTGCCCATGCTCGCCCCGTGCCGCCCTTCAGAGGAGGAAGTGCTATGTTTTGGGCTGGTATCATGTTAAATGATCGCACAGAATTAATTCATGTGGAGGGAACGATGACTAGTGATAGGTATCTCAAAGAGATTCCACATCCTCACGTGAGACTATGGCGCGCAGCTGTTGGCAATTCCTTCGTTTTTATGAACGATAACGCCCGACCTCATCGGACCAGAGCTGTAAATAAGTATCTTGAAACTGAAGGGATCAATCGTTTGAACTGGCCTGCCCTATCTCCTGACATGAATCCCATAGAACATGCTTGGGACATGCTTGCCAGGGCAGTGGCAGCACGCAGAAATCCACCCAGGAGTGTACAAGAGCTTGTTCATGCGGCCCAAGAAGAATGGCGAATATTCCTCAACAGAATATCAATAATTTGGTAAACAGCATGGACAGGCGACTTCAAGCTTGCATATAAATTCTAGATGTGGAAATACTCTTTATTAAAAGTTCCTCATGCAGGTTGTCACTTAACCTTTTCTTTGAAAAGAATCAATTTGTATTTAATTTATTTAATTTCTAAGAATACTTTCTATGTTTAAAGCAAGTTTACTATTGGATAATGAAAATTTTTGACAAATATACACGTTTTTTTATTGAAACTAATTATTTTATTATTCTCTGATCCATTTATAATGAACACATTTTTTTTTCCGGAGATTTAGGGTGATGCAAAACTTTTTAATCTATGTGTAGATTCACAACGTATTTTATAAGGTAATTTATAACGATTCTGATTGAAGAAAAATGAAATCCTGAAAATACACAAACAAAGTATGTTGACAGTGAATGCTTTGAGTCTTTTTATGCTTTTTTGCCATTGATTCCGTTTTTTTGCATCCCTATTAATAGAAATAAATGTTTTGTTAGATGTTTTAATCGTAGTACTTTTACATTCTGTAACCGCACAATGTTTATTTTATACTCTGGTTTTGGTCCATGGTGTCGAATAGTCTGAATTATTTCTAAACGTTCTTATTTCACAAACATAACACTGTTTAGAGTTTGCTAAAACGTATAATAATTAGCATATAAGCAAGCCAAATACTGTTACTAGCTAAGTAGTCATCTAACCGAAAACCGATGGGCGCGGTATTCTCTCTCTGAACGATTTCATATGCGATGACGTCACGCCTGAAATTCGAAGAGAAGCGCTGTTTAATGTTTATAATTTTTTTTAGGCGACTTAGGAGTCTCGCTAACGCTTAATTTTTTGCACAGAGCCATAAAATGATGTGCTCTTCCTAATGGTAAAATAATTAAAAATATGTAAATGAGCCCATTGGATACGTACAAAGAGTTGGGTTGGAGAATGTAATCTAAGTTCAAAATAGACCTGTTAGCCACCTCATCACATCTAAATTAATTTGGATATTGTTTCCAATATTTTTTCAACAAAATATAAGTGAGAGTATAATTTGAATATAATGGAGATAACGTTTTCCTGTGATAACATGAATAACAACACCTACAAATACTCTAGTTTACGAATCAAACTCACTTTGTGTTATCTGAATTGCCTCTTCATGAAGATTGATGTTCCGTATAAACCCGAAATCTCACATTCCAGGCACGCACTCTATGCCGAAGCTTGACAAAAAGTCCCTTCGCTTAGACATAAGATGTTTATCCCTGCATTCCTTGATTTAGAAATCGACCTGCTTATCCAGGATCAAGGGCATCATATATTCTAAGCGGTATGGTGTTGGGGTGATAAAATGGGGATTCATCAATTTTACAACGTTTTTATTAACGTTAATCTCGTACTGGAGGAGAAAATAAATGAGGGCAATTTAAAATTACATTATGAAACGTATGATGTTAATCTTCATATTAGAGAGTGAGCGATTTTTCATAAAAACAAAAATAATTAATCTAGTTAATACCGTGAGGTTATTCATGAGCCGAAAAACGGAAAATATTCACTGCAAAAAAGGGTAAAGTAATGGATATAAAGAAGAACAATAATAATAATTACTGTTTCCTGTTCTGATTTGGAAACGATGAATATTACTGAAAATAGTAAGATATTGCTGAAAGTTGATAATTTATTCGAGGCTTGTTCAATTGAGACCCATCTTTGGTCAGGTTAGCCTTGGAAACAATTGTAATCATTCAACTGACGTTTTCCAACATTAGTAGTGTATGCAAAAGTCACACTGATCTGTTTATTTCGTTTATATGCTGTCATCGATGCAATGGAAACACGCAAATTCTCCGCCACCAAAGAATTTTAAAGTTCAACCTTCTGCAGGCAAGGTGATGTATGTATGTATGTATGTGTGATTTTTGGGGTGACAATCACTGAGACCTAAAAGGTCTATTGTGCCCCCTTACTTCTACTCAG
>CAJUYI010006888.1:0-13002 GCA_910591695.1 Galerucella pusilla
GTTGAAATATGGAATGAACTGGATGAAAACAGTATTCGAAATCTTATGCATGAATCGCCGATGCCAGGCCACGATTAGAAGCAGAGGTGGAAATACCCGATATTAGGACTCTAAAAAATCTTTCTTTAAAGAATTAAAATTCCCGTTTTTGGTTCTTTTTTCTTTTGTGTTAGTTTTGCTATGCTAAATTTTAGGGTTACATTTTTAGAAAATGATTCTTTTGTTAACAATTTAATAAGGTCTATAAAAATATAATGTTTGATTTTTAATTAATTTTTGTAAAAAAAATAATTACAAATGTGTTAGTGGTGCGTTAATTTTTTGGAGCAGTTTATTTCGTTAGTTAGTGACTCACATAAGTTTGCTGTGTTTCTGTTTTGGTACGTTGATCCAGTACGTCAGATGTTTAGTTTGAATCCATCGAGAGGTACAATCACGAGCAGCAGTTTTTGATATTCCAAATAATGGTTCGGGACCAGGGAACCTAGCTTTGCTCGTGTGTCTGTCCTTTTGTCCTGGGATCCACTCAAGAGTTACTCTATTATGGTTCGACACGTGCAGTTTGTGGAAAACCGTACATTCCATTGTGAAGGCAATGCTTGGCGCGGAACATACTGCTAGTCATTTTAAATCTTTATTGCTTCCGAAACTGCTTGAGGATATTGGCAACGAACGAATACTCGAAAACTTTTGATGAAAAAAAACATGAGACGATGAGAGGAATAGAACTGGAGAAAATATTTTAATAACACGTACAACTGCGCTAAGCAGAAAAAATTAAATCCACTACCTAGTCGCATGCAATGTATATTGACTATGACAAATTAATTTTCATTATAACATTATATTCATAATATCACTTTTCATATGGACGGGCCTAACCTAGAAAATACTGAAATCCAGTATGACCGGTATAACATGCGATGGAAATGACACAATTCTTCGTACAATTTTTCATGTAAGATCAAACTAGAGAGTTCAAGGAACTTTGTCTAATGCTCCTTCCTTTTTCCCGTCGTAGATTGACATTTCAAGGGCTGCTCACATGCTAGGCTTTGTTTTCCCAGTAATTGTTATTGGTAATAGCCTTTTTTGCCAGATTTGAATCATTTGAATCACTGCAAGGGTAGAAAGATGGCTTGCTGGGGATTTTGGGTATAAGATTAATATAGGGCGACGACCCAGCACTGTAGTGGAACGCGTTTGATGCGATAATTACAGTCAAGCAAGGTCGGACATGGTTAGTACTTGGATTGGTGACCATGACAGGGAAAACCATCGTATAGGGCCCGGCCCGTACAGCCTGCAGCGAAACACTTTAGACTACTAGGGTGCACTTTAGACTACTAGGGTAAGTAGCACATCACAACTCGCAGGCATTATACCAATGAGCACGAGATATAATATAAATATGCCGTCTTTCGGAGGAGACGTAAAACCGAGGTCCCGAGTCCATGGATTTTGGGCTCTTTGAAGAACGCTACCACTGGCTGGAACACTAGTGGGTTCGCCAAAATTTTCGGTTAGGGGTAGAGTGCTCCCGGCGTCGGTGATTGGCCTTAGTCGCAGAAATAGACCGACGTTAAATAACAGAATTAAAAAAAAGAGTAATATTTCAGGGTTTTCTTGGTTTGGAATAAGTGCTCTACACTATCTAGAGCATTTTCAGTACTTTTAAAATTCATACATATGTATCTGGTTGGAAAAAATTTGCTATTCGGACAAACCTCATGAAGTTACGCCTATGAGATCTCTTAGACAGTGCAAGGTTCATTTTATTCCTGGCAATGGAAGATATTGCGTGTATTTACATTATCATATTTTAAGAAACGAGAAATATAATCCGAAGTGTCATTTCCTAAATTAAAAAGCTTTGTCATTTTAATGAAGATTACATATTTATTTTGTTAGCTGACGTTTTCGTGAAGATGAAATATTAAAATATTAAAATAACGTTGAATGGACATCCTCAAAGGAATAACTAAGCGGCGTTATGAAAATGTAATAACGATGGCAAAACTTTGTTAGCCGCGGTAAGCATTCAATTTACCAAAGTAATTATTTTTGAAATTACGTTTAAATTCACTTAAAAGTGATACCTATACGGTCATCCAGTGGAATTAACGTATAATATAGTTATACAAAAGGCGGAGTCCTCCACAAGTGCGATAAAGAGTTGAGTTTTTTTTCGAAATTTCAATATACAGGGTGAATCACGACCAACGGGATGGAGGTTTATAGCGAAACGGTAAAAGTTTCATTGTGTTTGTCACCTCAGTAGCTCGTACATTCATATCGGCTACATTTTAAAATTATTTTAAAATATACAGAATGTTCCAATAAAGTGTGGCGTATCAAAGTTATATTTTTTCTAATGGGACACCCTATATTTTATTGCATTTTCTAATTGCCACTTAAAAATGAAATAATTCCTTATAATGATTCCTTATACCTAAATACAGAGGGTTCTGAGTTATGCTGGCTTTTTTAAAAATGTGAACATTTCGTAAAAAATTAATAACTCATTGATATAACAAATTCTAGCAAATTTTTTCACACATCCCAATACTTGGACATTCGTTGAATGTATTTCACAATTGAGTACTAAACATCTATTTACAGTATAGTATGTATAAAATCAAATAACATGAGGTCTATCCACTTTATCATTCAGTGTAAAACCACTACAGCCCTTGTAAATGATTTACTGTTCACATTAGATTTAATTATTTGAGCAATATCATTAAACCTTCTTTAAACTTTTATAGTTCAGTCAGTCAAGACAATCAATTGATTATAATTCCAAAAAGTTTTCAAATTTTGACGTAAGGTCGGGAATGGTATAAAAACAAACTATGAAATTTTGCAACCTTGTCCGAAGTCCGGAACATTGTTAAAATTGCAATTAAATTGATTTTTGCTGTATGGTCGTGAAAAAAATTCCAAAAGTTCTGCAAACTTGGGGAAGTTTTCGATATAATATTTCATATCACGTATTAAATTTGCAACCAATGTAAGTCTACAGAACATTTTTTGTTATTAAAAATTAATGTTTTTTTTTTTATTAAACTGAAGGAAAACGTTCCAAAAGTTCTGCAAATTTGACAGATATATCGGAAAAATGTACCGAACGATTGTATAAATTTGCAACCTTTTACGTTGACCGGAACATGTTATGCAATTTGCAAAAATGTAATTTTATTATTTTTTCACCTTCAAGAAAGTTGCAAAAGTTCCGGATCGCGTATGAGGTTGCAAATTTGTAAATGCATCAGAATAGATGTTTTCAAAGTTTGCAACCAAGTTTCAAAACTTTTGTAATTATTCCGAGACCGCCTTGCTCGAAAAAATGACCACGAATTAAAAAAAATTATAAATAAACATGTTCCGGTCAACGTAAAAGGTTGCAAATTTATACAATCGTTCGGTACATTTTTCCGACAGATCTGTCAAATTTGCAGAACTTTTGGAACGTTTTCCTTCAGTTTAATAAAAAAAAACATTAATTTTTAATAACAAAAAATGTTCCGTACACTTAGATTGGTTGCAAATTTAATACGTGATATGAAATATTACATTGAAAACTTCCCCAAGTTTGCAGAACTTTTGGAATTTTTTTCACGACCATACAGAAAAAATTAATTTAGTTGCAATTTTAACAATGTTCCGGACTTCGGACAAGGTTGCAAAATGAGATTTATTGTCGTCTCAATGTACCATTCACTTGACCGAAGTTTGAAAACTTTTGGAATTATTGTTAAATTTTCGATTTCGAATGTCAATAATGACTGGAGTAAATATCGAGTTTAAAACATATGCAATTCTCTTTAAATTTTAAACTGATGAACTGTAAAAAAAAGTGAAGTTGCCAATAAATATGCACACTTGTAGTTGCTGAGGTACACTAGCTCATTTTTTACCGATAAGTTTAGTATTTGAGTACATAATAAAACAAAAACACATTTTCAATGAAGCAAATGCATAAATACTACAAAACGAACAACAAATTATTCAAAGCAAAAAATGAAAAATTACTATAATATATATGTTCAAAATGCTTGCCATCTTGTGCAATGCAACACGTGATTCTAGCTTCCAACGAAAGCGTTCGAAATTCTCAATTTCACATCGTCTGGAGTAGTAGGGGGTGTAGAATACACAATATTTTTAATATAACCCCATTCGATAAAATCCATCTTGGTCAATTCTGGTGACCTGGCTGGCCAATTATAAGGATTATAAGTCTTTTTTCAAAAAACTCAGAAAATTTCTACCATCCAGGTGTTCGTCAAAAAAATGCGAGCCCATAACATACTCGCCCACAATACCTCCCCAAACGTTTACACTCCATCGGTGTTGACGATCAACAGTGCGGAATAAATGTTTGTTTGCTGTATCGTAATAATGAAAATTATATCTATTCACTAACCCATTATTGTGGAAAGTTGATTCGTCAGTGAACAAGACATTGAAAAAATCAGAATCTTCTCCAACTTTATCCAAAGTCCATAAGCAAAAATTTAAACGGTTATCATAATCCTGTTGTGTCATCTGCTGGTGTAGTTGGATATGATACGGATGGTAGCGATCTTTCTTGAATATTTTACACACACTCATTGACTTATTTCTAGTTCACTTGAAATATTTCTAGTACTGGTATTAGGATTTTCCATAACCGACAGCAGTACATCAAATTCGTTGGCGTTGTCGCCAGTAACTGGTTTAGTTTTGGTCATTTTCTCGTATGCAACGCTACCAGTATCAGGAAATCTATTGAACAGCCTTACAACAACTTCCTTCTTTGGGTGAATTCTATCAGGGTACTTTTGTGCATAAACTCTAGATGCTAGGAGACAATTTTCTGAACATTCCCCAATACAAAGTATCCTGTCGACTCTTCTGTATAACAGAGAAATGGCCACACTTTATTAGAACATCCTGTATATTTCAAAATACTTTTAAAATGTATTTTATATGAATGTACAAACTAATAAAGTGAAAAACATTTTAAAACTTTCAACGTTTCGCTATAAACCTACATCCCGTTGGTCGTGATTCACCCTGTATATACGAATATACAAATTTTCTGTAACTAGTTACACAGAGCCAAATATCATGTTATTTATGACGAAAAGTCATCAATAATTATATCCATATGATTGGGAAAGGGAACAATGGAAAAAAATAAAAACAGATGATCTGTTTTTTCCAATATGCACTTCTCCAAAAAATTAACGCTACAGTAGACAGTAGAACATGCTTTCAGATCAGGACAAGGAACAAGTCGAGTCACAAGACCAATCCAGGATCAATTTCTAGGAATTTCGGATATTCTACATCGATTTGTGACAACTGCGCGTGTTACATGGTCTACAAATTAGTGCTGAAACACAAATTCGGTTACACTTGAGAGATTTCAATTTAAGATCTTGGATTTTGCTGTCCGGGATCTTTTATCAACCGATCACCGAGAAGAAATACTTCGTTTCGCCAGAGAACACGAAAATGGGGTTGTGGCTGAATGGGAATGCATACTCTTCACAGAAAGTCCAGATTTTGTCTGTACAATAATGATAGACGGATTCGTGTATTCCGATGACCCCACGAACGTTGTGCCCAATGCAACTTCTTAAACACCCCGTTATTTGGAGAAGGATCCGTTATGGTTTGGAAAGGAATCTCTTTGATAGCACCCAAAGATTATTATATTATCTTGCAACAGCATGTAGTACACTCCGTTTCACATACGAAGAACCCACTAGTCTAGCAGTTGCAGTCGCATACGCGAAGAAGCTGCACATAACAATGCCTCATGCCTTAGGCTTTGACCAATATTATGTTCAGAAATTGTTATGTGCAGCTTCTTCGCGCATACGACTGCAACTTATAGACTTCTAGTGGGTTCTTCTTATGTGAAATGGAGTCTTCCTCTTGCTCCATATATTGGCGAACTTTTTTTGTTTATGCAAGATAACGTCAGATATTACCTGGAAGAGATGGGAGTTGATACTATGGAATGGCCTTCCCTTAGTACCTACCTAAATATTTGTGGGCAGTCCTGAACAGGCGATTAAAATCGTAACAAATCCAATTCAATAACCTGGCAGAGGTGGAAAGAGCGTATTTTTCCAAATTTATTACATAAAAATTGATATGAAAGGTGAGAGACGAGTTAAGGTTGACAATCAACACCTCCTGTAGTCATCAAGTACTCAGAATACTTCACTAAAGGAGCCTTTTGTTATGCCTAAAAAAATGCAACAACAATTGAATAATCTAATAATAATATTCTTAACTAAAGTTTCCAAATTTCAAATCGAAATAATTATGATGATATCAATAAAATATTGTTTGAAATGGCAATTTATACATCCCCATTCCCTTTAAGAGGACCTATTCCACTGTGATAAACATAAAATCAATATTATCCGTGCATTTCATGGCGAATTTTTCCAATTTTCAATTATTAAATTATATTTATTCTCTTGATTTCAATATAGCTGTTGTTTCTGTTTAAACTCACACAATTTATCTATCGATTTTTATTGTTTAGCGGGATATAAAACTATGCTTCGAATGCCAAACTGCACCTGGGTTCAATTAAATTTCTTGAAATATTGGTTTCCAGCGCCAAGACATGAGAAAGATGCCATAAGGATATTGGCTAATAAACAAAAGCGATATAAAATTCACGATGGATAAAATTTATAGAACACTTCCATCAATGGCATCGGCAAAATAGTTCGGATACAATCAAGATAATACCTGGAGGTGAGATCAACATCTTTTGTGATGGAGCTGAGGGCGGTAGTTGATTTTCTCAAGGTGAATATTACTTATTAAATCAATTACGTATGGAGTTTCGTGAATATTGAGAGGTATGCTTTATTGTTATCGAAAGTTCATATTAATTTTGCAGACAAAGCGATCAAAACAGTTTATTCTATGTATCAATCGATTTTAGTTCTAAAGGTAGATGGTTTTGGAAGTGATTGAATTTCAAACTAGACTAGAGATGGATAGTGTTAAATAAATATCAGAAAACTTCCATTTTGTAGGGTGACTATAAATTCCTCTTTCATATATAATAGACCAGGGAAGTAAGAATATAAAATGGAAAAGTGTGAGTGACTGAATTTTATTTTTTTTAATGGAAGTGTTGAGTTTCCAATTTTTTCTCTATAACCTTAAGACATTAATCGTTAGTGGCAACCCCGCAATTTTGAATTGTGAGCGTTAACTCCGCCCTCCAAAAAATATGAGAGGGAAATGAGAAAGCGGAGAGACTCTGAACAAAAAGCATCAATTTATGTAATTAATATCTATGTCTATGTACTTACAATTTGTTCTCTAATAATAAAATAAAAAATAAGAAAAATACAGTCTTCAATAATAAAGTGTAGAAAGTGTGGTGTATTCTCTTCGACCAGCCCTTATCCAATAATTAGCTACATACAAGAAATTAGAGGTGAAAGCAAGTCGGATATCACAAAGGTCCGTTCGCAACGTACCCACAAAACAGGAAGTATATCCAGTATGGACTGGTTTCTCGAATTTTATATATAATTCAGCTGGAGCTTACGACGCAGCATCTGACAGTTTTCCGTTTGAAACTTTTTTACATTTGAAATACTGTGGATATTGAAATTATAGGGAGTTTTATACCCAATAAGATGATATAGTGGAATATTTTTAAAACATTTTTTCCATCCCTTAATTTTCGACTAATTGAAAAAATTCTGCGAAATGAAAAACAGTCTACTAGATATACTTTTGTTTACAAAATATAAACTCGATTACCCAAGCGTTTCAATTTCAGGAAAATTTCGTCCCTACTTCCCAGGACTATGGATTGTGAATGTGTTTTCGAATCAAACAGAGAAATTCCGAAATAAATAAATCGGACAGTATGGAATTTTTTTATATGAAAATGGAATTTCCATCCTATTACTAGGAACAAATATGTAAATACTTGCCCTTTTTTGTAAACTGGAAGTAAAAGCAGGTTCACACCATAAGAGCCTCAGAAAGGCATACCAAAGTCGAAGTGTGATTATTATTATACAGTGTGGAAATCACTTCTGGAATAAAATTCTTTATGTCATTATTTTAGAAAAGTATAAAAAAAGCCGAGACACGTCAACTTTTGAATTGAGTTGTGCGTTATGTGAACATAAATTTGAATGTACAGGGTGATTCACTCAGGTATGCCATAGTCGGTGTTGTTTTTTTTTAATGAAACACCATGTATATTTGCATATTTTTGAAATCCTCTTAATGAACCGATTCCAACAAACTGAATAATGTATGGTCAATTATGAATTATACATGGTGGAATATTAAAATTAATAATTTATTACACTTGAAATATTGGTACTTTTTCAAATTAGCTAAATATGGATTTATCAAAAATCTAAACTAACTAATTATTAGAAGTATTTGTATATTAAACAAAACCTGCTACGCCCATGAATTTTATCATAAATACCCAAAAATTGCCTAAAAACGCCAATAATTAGACAAAATCGGTAAATAATGTGGATTGTTTTCTATTGTCAGTTGTTGATGTAATGACAATTTATACCGAAAAGTAAAATCTTTGTCAAACACTCTTTCCTTGTCGACATAACAATTAAATATTTAACTGAGACTCACCGAATTGAGATTTTAATGATGTTCGGGTACGGGTATAACCGCAGAAGTCAAGTTGAAGTGGCAAACTTATTTAATCACAGGTATCCCGAATTGCCTAATATCTCAAAAACTACTGTGTCTAAAATTCATGTACAATTCAGAGAACTTGGACATGTCAAACCATTGAAAAGAAAACCACACTTCGTTGAAGATGATGTGAAAGTGGATATTTTGTTAAGTGTCGAAGAGAATCCAACTGGCGAGCGGGACACACCCCCAAAAAGACCTTGTAGTGACCAGTACTAATCGCTAAAACCACTTTTACTCTATGTTTTCGGGGTCACTGAATACGAATCTGAAATTGTTTTTTTCCAAAAAATGGGGGAACACTTGGTAAAATGGCAATTAAGCGTAAAATTCTTAAAACTGGATTTGAAAATTTTTGATAATAAACTCGCTATATCTTAAACAATTATCAATATTTTTTTATGGCAATTTAGCTGCTTATTCTACAATCCAATAGCTGCGAAATAAGCCCATGCCGATGATTCTCTGACATTTATTAAATGAATAGTGAATTTTTAAATGTGTGCCGTCACGAATTCCGAGTTTTTTCATATAATCGCAAAAGTTGAGTGACGAAGTTTCGATTTTCGAATAATTAACTATGTAGTATAAAAATTTAGTATGTGAGGAAGTTTTTGATGAAGTTTCAGCTCTTAATATTCAATAGAAAAAAAATAGGCGATTTCAAAGTCGAGCGCCGAGGACGTTTGCGCGTCGTGCACGTGACGCAAAGCAATAGCTTGCCACGGCGCGGGTTATTCGTGTGATCCAAATACAGATTTAATAAATGCCATTAAAATATGTCAATCATTATCATTTATTCCGTCCATTTCATTTATTACATTTCTATTAGCGCACGTATCATTACAATTACAAACATCACAGAATTTCAAATTAGACTCTCTGCAAGGACAAATATTCGTTTGGCAAGCATTTTTTCCAGTGCAAGAACAAAAATATTTCTGAAGTATTTCCATTGCAGTAGGGCCATCATAGTAATCAAATGTTATTTCACCATTTTCAATTAACCAGCCAAACTTTGTCACATCTTTAGGAATAATTACAGATTGAGTTGCTTGCTTCCATTCATTGATTTGCCAAAGAGCTCTTAAAATGTGTTCAAGCATAGCTGGTTTTGACGGCGGAAGTCTCGTAATGTCTGGATTTTTTTCAATTGCTAAATGAAAACGTAAAGAAATAATGTCATACGAACAGCTTTAGATTTTTTCTTTGGATCGTATAAATATGATGCAAATACACTAACGACTTCTTGGGCAAAATTTATGTCCAACTCATCAATATTCGATAAATAAGATAATTCTCCGTTTGACATAATTTTCAAAGCAGCATTTACTTTTGTTTTACCAATATAAAATAAAGATGAATTTGTTTCGCAGCCCGTGAGAGCGTGAGCAGCTATCAAAAAAGAACATATCTTATTTCCTAATTTATTTGCTAAAATATGTATAGGAATGTACCGTCGCGCTCGACTTTGAAATCACCTATTTTTTTTCTATTGAATATTAAGAGCTGAAACTTTATGAAACTTCCTTACATACTAAATTTTAATACTACATAGTTAATTATTCGAAAATCGAAACTTCGTCACTCAACTTTTGCGATTATAATTCGGAATTCGTGACGGAACACATTTAAAAATTCACTATTCATTTAATAAATGTCAGAGAATCATCGACATGGGCTTATTTTGCAGCTATTGAATTGTAGAATAAGCAGCTAAATTGCCATGAAAAAATATTGATAATTGTTTAAGATATGGCGAGTTGAATATCAAAAATTATCAAATCCAGTTTTACGAATTTTACGCTTAATTGCCATTTTACCAAGTGTTCCCCCGTTTTTAGGAAAAAAATAATCTCAGATTCGTATTCAGCGACCCCGAAAACATAAAGTAAAAGTGGTTTTAGCGATTAGTACTCCGTGGTCACATACTGCTATTTCTAAGCGTCTTTTTGGGGGTGTCCCGCTCGCCTATCAAGTACACGTCAAATTGCCCGTGAAAATAATGTTAGTCATACAACTTTTCTAAGATGTCGTCATAAAAAAAAACTTCATCCCTACAAATTAACTTTTGTGCAGGAGTTAACAGAAGACGATCCAGATCTTAAAATGGATTTCTGTGAAAGATTGATGAATAAGCTGAACAGAAATGAGATAGCTCTTGGTACCATTCTTTTTTCTGACGAATCAACATTCACATGGAATGGAGAGGTAAACCGACAAAACTGTAGATATTGGTCAGCAGAGAATCCTGTTTGGATGCGTGAGACACATACTCAGTACCCTCAAAACGTGAACGTTTGTGCCGGTATCATAGGCGACCATATTATTGGTCCTATATTTATAGATGGAAATTTGACAGCTGAAAAATATTCAAACAGGCTTGGAAATGAAGTTATTCCTGCGTTGGAAAACTTATATCCCAACGCAATAGATCCTAGCTTACCGAATGAAAATGTTTAATTCCAGCAAGACGGGGCAACACCCCATTATGCTTTAATGGTAAGAACTTATTTAGATGAAATCTTGCCCAATAAATGGATTGGACGAAGAGGTACTATTGAATGGCCAGCTAGATCGCCAGACCTTACGCCTTTATATTTTTTTCTGTGGGTTTATATCAAGAACAAAGTATATGCAACACAACCAATTAGCATTGTAGACCTCAAAGACAGGATAACTACAGAAATAAGGAATATTTCACCTTAAACTTGAAACAAAGTTAAGGAGGAGTTCTATAGGAGACTGTGCTATTGCCAACAACTAGGTGAAGAACATTTTGAGCATTTATTTCAATGTATTAAAATCAAATACATCAGGTATTTCATGTATGTGTTTAATAACTGTGAAAATAAGGGTGCATCATTAAAAAAAAACAACACCGACTATGGCATAGTTGCGTGAATCACTCTGTACATTTACATTTATGTTTACATAATGCACCACTCAATTCAAAAGTTGACGTGTCTCGGCATTTTTTATAATTTTTTAAAATAATGACATAATAGTATAGTGCAGAATGATGGCTATTATTCACGCGGATGAAGTTTAATTTATATCGTCAGTAATATTGTTTGGTTATTGAGATATTTAACACTATTTGTAACTGTGATACAGTTGAAATCTGATATTTTTCTTGCACTAAACAATAAATTTTATTATAAACAACGATAGTTTTTTAGTCAAAGTACCTACAAAAGAATATGATAAGTTATTTTTAGTTGAACTTTAACCTTGAATAACTTTTAAGCAAGTGAATATATCGAAAAATATTAGGAGAAAGCTTTTGTAGAGCGTTCAATTTTCTACAAAAATAATTGTTTGCCATTGCCATTTATGAACTGTCATAAAGACATAAAAATCAATTGTAAACAGTGCCAAAACCCCATGTTATTTAAATGGAAAATGTATCGTCTTGGAGGCACGGTTTATTATGAATATCAAGGGCTTATAAGGGTCTGATATTTTTTTAGGTCGTGAACTAAACATTTTCGAGGCGCTGCAAAGTCAAAAATCAAATTGGTGAATAACGGACACCCTATTGTCTATGCTGGAGTCCACCCTTTCAATAGACACAGATATTCCAAGTATCCTATACTCCGAGCATTTTTGATCAGAAGGTTCGTTATTTCATGACGAATTTTCATCCTCGCTTCTTCATGCGATATCAAAATGGGAAGTGCTTAAGCTAGCCTGTCGGAAAAGCTCGATTTCTTTAATACGAAATTTTTAAACATTGAGAATTTTAGGGAGCATACTGGACACTCCCTTATAAGAACGTCGGCCACTTTATTAGCGAATACTGGAGTATTAGCTCTCAAGCGACATGGCGGATGAAAATCTGCAACTATTGCGGTAAGTTATGTAGAGCGGAGACCGTCAACAATGAAGAGGAAGTTACAAACAGGATTTCATACAATATAACTAAGCTAGAAGGCTTCTGCAGTACGTCAAGGGTAATAGAAAAGTTGGTTAGAGACGGAGAAATTATTTAGTCAGGACATTTCATACATATTGAGAAAAAACGAGAAAGAATTTATCCAAATTTTCTTGATAATTTTTATAACTGCACTATCATATTAATATTTATATAAATGAATAAAATACACGTACAATATGGCATGAACTATTACCACACAAGGGTGGTAAGTTGACTTGTAACCATGTCGTCAAGGGCAATCGATTAATTTTTGATGATTGTTCTTACGTTCTTCAAAACAGTGTCAAAATGCGTTGTTTACAATACAGGGTGTGGCGCGACAAGTTTTGATTAAAAGTAAT
>CAJUYI010006890.1:0-13001 GCA_910591695.1 Galerucella pusilla
TTTTCTCAAAAACTTACTGTTTGATGGTCTATTGCTTGGTTTATAAATTTATTCCCTTTTGTTTTTTTTTTCTCGTGAATCTCGAATACCACTCGAGAGATAGTTGTGTAGGCAAAATTGTTTTTATCAAGTTTTTCGTTCCGACAATGTCGCTCATGGAATAGCCAAGCAACAAACTCTAATAACCGAAAATTTTGCCGACAAAGTGTGCTCTTCTGATATATAAAAATGAAACCTCTATAAAAATGCAAAGCTGGTTGGTGGCTATGAGACTTAAGCCTCCCTACTCCCATACTGGATCAATTTTCAAGTCGATGACAGACCAATTGATTATAGGGTTTTCTCTTTCAATGAGGAAAGAACAAATTAATAGTAAGCCGATTGGAAATCAGCGCTATGTCGGAATAAGAAAATATATTAGATATTTGCTGCCCGTTAAACTGAAGCCGTACCCGAACACCAAGAAGCGGCAAAATAGTTTTGTCGGATTTTCCGACGCTTCGTCGCTCACTCATGGCTTTCAGTGGTGAGAATTACAATTGTTAATTAATTTTGGTTAATTTTCATTACAATTATGTTTTCATAAGCTGTGTTTCGATTCGAATAACCTACATTTTCTACTACGAAAATATATATACATATATTTACTTTCAGTTTATGTGAAACTTTCTTGTTAGCATCCTTTTATCTTGAAAACTATCTCACCAGTACAGTACATGTTTGGGGCGAAATCAGGACACGTTGAAAAGTAATTTAATGTATTCCCATGTTTCCTAACTTTCACTACTAGAGACTATTGTTCCTTTTCTATAAACAAGTGCCCGATAATAAGCCAATGAAAATATTCAACAAATTTGCGGAATTAACCCCAATGTAATATTGGAAGAAATAGGTGAAGTCGAGAAAAAGAGAAGATCTGACCATTGGAAAGATCTGGTAGGGCTTAAACAATCGAAGAATTTTCTGGGTGACTACAGCCTGTTGAGATCGAATGAATGCATAAATCAAAGTAAAACTGCGCTAAGAGTTTTAACAGGGATCCTAACGGGACATTGTCGCCTGAATGTGCACCTGAAAAAGCTCAAAACAGTGGGGGAAGAAGAATGCAGATTTTGTGGCATGGAAGAAGAAACCCCATCCAGTTTCCAACTGCACAGCACTTCAGAATCCTAGAGCATAGCATTCAGGAGATTACTTGATAGAAGAGGAACATTTACCTAAGTTAAAGCCTGCAGACATCCTAAAATTACTCCAGGAAATAGGACTAGAGGAACTACTAGTTTGTGGGACTCTCCTCAGAAACTGAGTAAGAGTGAGGAGACACAATAGATATTTTATACTTTGGCAAGTTCATCTGAAACTGTGGAAGGAATGCAGTCGAAAGCATTCGATATTGCAACGTTTAACCATGAAAAAGCTAAAGTGCTTAGTATGTAGTGATAATAGTGAGAAAAGGGACTTTTTATAATTAACAATATTAAATTATGATTGAACGTTAATTCCATGATGTGCTTGTTTCCTTGGATTTTTTCTATAACAATATTTTTTTAATTTATGAATATTACAAGATGAGCACTTTTCCAAATTTTTTACGGGCTTCTCCTAATTACATAATTGGTGATTTTTATCGAAAGCTGACCTCTTATTGGCAAGAGCGTGCATGTGCTCTTCCCTCTCACTTCGTCAATTGACTGATATTGATTCATCCAGTGGCGTTGGTATCGTCGGGGACCTTTGTATTTTCAATTTTACTTGGTAAAATGGGTACCCTACGCCATTTGTACGTATGCGCCATGTTTCTCTTACCGATGCCCCTCAGCTTCAGATGAACTTGCCAAACTATAGGTCTCGGTGAATGTCACTTCAAAATACATACATACATACATACAACATGTATAAATCTGCCATTGGAAGCGATGATTATCGTCTTATGATGAGCACAGATATGTACTGGGTGTCTAATTGAGAGTCGGTAGCCCGCTGCATATTAGAAACTATTTATCGTAAGGCTCAGAGAAAAAAACTCTCACACTAGAAAATGCTGGGCATTATTTTCAGGCTAATAGTAGAAGGCGCAGTTTGCCCTAAATAAAAAATTCGCCGTCATAGTACTACCACAAAATTTGGATATTCAGAATAATGGGACTATTTTTTTTTTCGTGACTTTTTCTTTTCTCTATAACCTGTGAAATATATGCCAGTAAAAATGGCCGTTTTTTGCTCAACCTTGCAATAGTTTTCCAATCCAATTTTTTTCAAGGTTTAGGATCACTCACTGAGCATAACATCACAAAATACCAACAGATTCTGGTGGAGTTCCATGCGCCATCTTGAAAAAATGTTTTTTTCTGACTTCACGGGAACTTTTCATTTTTTATGACAAGGGTCATCAATACCATTATTGTAGGATATAAAATCTCGCACCTTTTGTTTCCCTCCACCTTTTTTTGTGAAACAATCCGCTTATCTCGGCCGATAACTCTTGATATACTGGATTAATTCAGAAAATGCGTCTATCCATTTTTGAAGATAAAATCATCCTCTTCAACCCATTTTTGAATTTTTTTTTTCTAATATTCATACTAATAGTCGTTTTAATTTAGAAATTTAGACGCTTGGCTGGGGAGGCGGCAGCCCGAAGGCTTTTTCTGTAACAGGTAACTGCTGCTTTTCTATCTCTAGAAGAAGGGTCTGGTGTTGGGAAGTACAGTAGGACGGTTTGACGGATAAGTGACTTTTCAATGAAAAAATGACTTTACTGTAAAAAAAATATTCTTTTTTCCAACATAATCTTTTTTTTACTTGACACACTTAGTCCAGCAAGTTTCCAGTTTTTTCAAACCACCCAAAAAATAATTTTTCAGATAATATACACACACACACAAAATACGCGTTTGTCTCTGCAATCTCTGCATTTGTCCGAAATCGCTTTCCACCAAGCCAGTTTGAAAACAAAGTAATCGAAGATAGCCAGATCAGGGGGATATGGGAAATGAGGCAATAAATAGTAACGCAATTCGACAGAAGCATAGTTGTGATGAAACGAAACTCTCTTCTTCAAGAAATGCGGTCGTTTTTTTTTGTTTGGCATCAAAAGTTGTCAGCAAGTCAGCATAGTATTGGCCGACATTTACCGATACCCGGTACTCGACTAGAGTTAGAGTTAATTAAAATCCTCATGGGTGCTACGTCACTAATGTGCAAATAACCAAAATCGGTACAGTGCGGCAAAACCGCATGTGAAGCAGTAAAGTTAACAACTCAACTTCAAATGACGATGTTCTTAACTTTACTGCTATACATGCGGTTTTGCCGCGTTGTACCGATTTTGGTCATTTGCACATCTGTGACGTAGCACCCATGAGGTTTCAATTTAACTCTATATAATTATACTTCATTCCGGAGAAAAATGCTTTTCATGTGAAGACATGATTAATATCAATAATTCCAATATCTCTATATGTAATGATGATATAGCATACACCATCAGATGGCTCCGTAGAAGCACATGAGAAGTTTTGCAGACATTCTGGCTACCGGTGAGGAGTGATTTGGATAAGGTATTTATCGTCTACGCAAAGATTTTAGAGTTGAAATTGGGCACTAACTGAGCACCAGCTAGAAGCAGAATCTACTAAGTCTATCCATTTTATATAAAATTTTGGAAAATGAAGTAAGAAATGTTTGGTATAAAAACGAGTTTGGTTGGTACCCAACCCACTAGACGACAACAGATCGATAAGAAAAATAGTTAAACAGTTTCCTGTAGATATACCAAGCCGGAACGAAGTTGTTGCTTCTTAGTTAAGCGGTCACTGTTTCCGAAAAATAATTTCCAAAGCTCTATAAAGCCTTGAAATAATTATAATTATTCTACCATATCTACAAGGAAAATAGTTTTCATTGTACTTATATTATCCATTAATATTTATACAAGAGATATTTGAATATATATTATTCCAGTTTTGTTCATTTTTGTGAAAAAAAGGTGGGATATATATTCATACATCCATAGTAGCTTGCTTTATCTTCGACTCAACTATGATCTATATTTTTTTATTGACCCTTGATTATATTTGTTTATTTCGAAAATTGTAATCTTTAGAGAATGAACCTCTCCAGCCTGTTCAAAGACATGCACTTTTAAAATACTGTCTTCCAATCCAAAATAAATAATCCTTTTGAGTTAAATTTTCACTAGGAAGTTGACATTCTATGGAGTCTACATTTTCAGGACCCAGAAGCCCAGCTCCTATGGTATGCAGTCTGACACGTTAAACAGACAGATCGTAGCAAAGGATATGTTTCGATGGTTCATTTAGTTTCCATGACCCCGCTTAACATTTACGCAAATTCGAAAATCTGTCAAGATAATAATCGTAACAATAAAAGCGGTGAGAAAAAAGTGTATGGAGTTTAAGAGAAAGTATGGATTATGATGGAATATAGCGAGATCAGTGTGTCAGTGAATTAACCCTGCATTTTTGTGGTTTTCCTTCCTTCCTATCTTCCGAGGGTTTCACTTACCTGGGAGATTCAATATGAGTTATTTAGGACTTATGAAATTAACAGGGTGTTGATGCTTATGAAAATTTGATCACGTAACGAAATTACGTCAAAGCAAAAGTAATAGTAGGTAGGAAACCGGGGAAAATCACTTTTGAGAACAATATGAGTCGATATTTCATGAAATATTGAATACAAAAATTGAAAAATACTAATACGTGCAATAGCAAAATATCGCGAACTGAATTCAAAACTTTATCCAAGTTATTATTACGTTGCAGCTACAAAATGAATCATTAAATTGATGAATAACTACAGTACGAGCATAGTGATACTGACAGCATCGTCCCTTTGTTAATTGAGTGCCAGATATATACTGATGCAAAGCGATACTGACAACGAAGACACATCTCCCCAAGAGTAGAGTCAGTTTAGTAATTATTTGGACAAAATATGTTTTTATGTATAATGGGGGGTCATTCACTGAGACCTGAAAGAGGAAAGTCTCAGAAGCTAATAGCTCGTTTAAGCCTTTGCCCTGGAGCAGGTGTTATGCGCTAGAATCTTGAATTGTTGTGCAGTTTGCAAGTATGTGGATGAAGGTTCCTTTATCCATACCACAAAATGTTCATTCTTTTCCTCTACTATTTTGAGCTTTTTCAGGTGCTCATTCAGACAAAAACCCCGTCCCGTTGTTAGGATCCTTTTTTGAACTCTTAGTACATTTTTACTCTGCCTTAGGCATATTTACCGGACATCTGCCTGTCCGGTAAACATGCTGATACGGGTGTAGCTCTCCTCTCCTCTCTTTGGGATTTCCGTTTTATTAAAATTGTCAATACCCTTTTCTATTTTAGCACAAACGATGTTATACTAATTGGTCCAAAGGATTTGGGGCTAGTGCTCATATTGTTCTCCATCACCTGGAATACAATGTGAAAGACGAGCGAGTGAAAGACTCTTTTCGAACGGTCGCTGCAATCTTCATTCGTATCCGTTTTCCAAGTTCATTGATAGTTTGTGGTCTGTTTATGAGAAGAAATCGAGAGGATTTGAACCAAAGATTTGGGAAGGCAGTATAACGCGATGGCGGTCCATTTTGATGAAGCCACAAGCTATTTAGAATGCAACTTCTTGTGATACCATTTTAAATTGTTCCTTTCTATTGGGTAACCTTGCTAATACTTTCCAATTTTTTTTGTATAAAAAAGGTTACAGATCGCTTCGATGGAGACTTAATCAAGAGCAAGAAGGTTAAAAAGAATAATTTCTCCTAATTAGCTATTTAATAACTGGAACCGCATACTTGAGAAAAATTACTTTAAAGAATTCATTTCATATTTGAAATTCAGAACACTTTTCCATTCTTTTTCTTGAAAAAAAAATTCAATCCCATACCGATAACACGTAAGCCGAAGATTACGACTGACAAAAATATTGTATCGTGACTAAACTAATAAAACGGAGAAAATTCAATGAAAATGTCGGTGGTATTGTCGATTAATCAAATTTTCATAGCCGCTTCGATTAGACTGTACTAAGTAAGTCGTCATTGGTAGGCGAAATGGTGCAGTCGTGCACAAATATTGCATAATTCATTGCAATGTTCGTAAAATAGCGTGTGAAACGCCACGAATTTAGACGCAATTTAACAGAAACCTGTTTGGTATTTCTATTATTTCGACTAGTAAAATAAACTGATTATGTAACATGTAACGGGTATGCTCTTCTTGTTATACCTGAATTTTAGTCTAGGTAACATGCAAATATTTATAATAATAATGAAATTACAGAGATAAATGAACAGGCAGTTTCGACACGGTGGCCATGACAATGAATCTGCACATTTATGTTGCTAATGGAGCTCATTAAGCTCCCAACAATTGTTCACAGCTGGAATGTTCCAATAAGTTATAATACAACAATAGATATTCATACCGAAAGAGATGTAAGTAGCACGAGAACGATTATGCGCCCGAGGGATAGCGAGGGCTGGCAATAAAGTTCAAGACTAGTGAATAAACTTACATCCCGTGAAGTATATGACATCTTCTCTTTCTCCCGCAGAATTGATTCTTGAATTTTTATTAGTTTGGTTCGATACTCTTCGCATGACAGCTTTGACCGTTTTCAATAGTGTCATAAGCAATGTTATTCCATCAACACCGTCAAGCTGACAGTTTAATACGAAAACTTAAAATCATTGATTTGTATAACAGATAAATGGATATAGAAGAATCAGTAAATATCGCTTGTCTGAAGCTGCTACGAGTAGAATCAAGAAAAAGTTATGAAGCAAGGTGTCAATACAGAAATGGTGCCAAACAAAGATTTCTACTGTAGTCTCAGAAACTGTGCTTTTGGCGTACTTTCACGGAAAATCTAATGCATTAAATTCTCCATTAAGCTTATGATGTGAATATTCCATGCCGAAGTCCACCCTGTTCATAAAGGAAAACAGATATTTTCAAGTATCCTAAGCTTTGAGCATTATCAAAAAGAAGAAATGACGGATATAAACCTTATGTGTTAGATAGGGAGGATCACTTGAATAAATTCCTGTTTGAAGCCCACTATATTTATTTCATGTTGATAATGGGAATTGCTGGGGCGTGCCGATCTAGTGGAATGTGTCCAATGGAAATGGACAATTAAGGTATGCGGTCATAATTGTTGGAATCCTCGATTCCAAAAACTGAATGACACGTGAATTTACAGTGACTAAAACTGTTATTTCAAAATAGCACGAAAAAATATTCTTATAGGATACACTTGACGAATTTCAATCCTCGTTTTTTCTTGCTAAATTCTTAAACATCGAGAGTTTCACGAAATATACTGGACACTCTCTTAGAAGAACGTCTGCGAATACTGAATAGCTCTGTCCAAGCTCTAAAACAACATGAAGGATGGATACCTACAACTATCACGGAAAGTTATGTAGCATAGTATCAAAAATAAAAAGGAAGCTGCAAATAAAATTAAATACAATATAACGAAGCCAGAGGTCATCTGCAGAGCTTTGAGGGTAAAAGATGGAGAAATTATGGAGTCAGAACATATAAAAACTGAGAAAAAACGAGCAATTTTGAAAATAATGTTTATAATTGTAGTCATTGTACCATCAATTCTCATATGAATAAATAAGATACATGTTTGATATGGCATACATTATTACTGATTGGGACTGTTTAGGTTACAAATGGGCGCTCCACATGGGGCACTCCACCTCGAGGAGTGGAATTCGGCACCAATTACATTATTTTATGTGCTATCACTGGAATGGGACGTGCAATTCATATTAAATTGGACGCCACCAGCTTTTAAGCGGAGCAAAAGCAATGAAAAACGGAAGCAAAAGGTGAAAAAAATTGAGATTATGTTTCAAAAATCAAAATAAATGAAACTACTTATTTCCGAACACGTTTATCCAATCAAATAATTATTGAATGATTATTACAAAAAATGAAAATAATAACTAAGTATCTTTACCATAAATTCAACATAAATTGAATATTTGAAAGAACAAACGAAGAGGATACCAAATTATAATAATAAGCACGCAAAATCCAAATCTTACACTCAATAAAAATAAGATGACGGAACTTATCTTGGAGGGCTGAGGACTCAACTCGTGCACGGAGCCGGAAAGAGAACTTGGAGGTTGACGGGATTTTGCCTAGACCATGTTAGACTACGGGGAAAAAAGTGTCGCGATTTTAAACAACAGCAAACCCATTCAGAACGATAGTTTATCATGCCACCATCGGTTCCAGCACTATGGCGTACATTTTCTCTTGTGCAGAAAAACGCAGTGGAAAACTGAACATTTAATTTTTCACCCCCCGAAAACGTGCTATGAAACTGTACGCCGTTTGTTACATTTGATAGGAGAATCATAGGAGATCGATCAAGACTCTATGGCGTTCAAAAATAATCGTTAGGAGCATCTAGGAACATTTTTAAAAACTCTTATTTTCTACCCTCTAAAAAGGTGATTTAAAACTGTACGTCATTGGTTTCTGTAGATTATAAACGAAGATTTGGCAGAAGTGCCGTACAAAAAAAGTTGTGTGAAAAGCCGTGGGAAATTGTTTGTTTCCCGAGATTTTCCTACCCAAAAAAGGTCATCTGAAACTGTACGGCATCTAGTGCAATAGGTTCCTTCTAGAATAAAGAATAAAATAATATAATAAAATAAAATGAGGCTTTTACTTGATGTAGATCCATTTCACTAAATATGGGTGCGTGAGATCAAGAAAATGTAAAAAAGTCTTTTGGGGCCCACTCGTGAGGAATTTCGGAATTAGATGGATCTAACTAAACCTACCTAACGTGATTGTTGATGATTTTGTTCGGTTTCATTGCTTCCGCTTGCTGTTAAAACATCGGCCTAACAAATTGACCATTGCGGAGGCATCCTCTGGAGAAATTCCGATTCTGATGACACAGAACTGGGCAGACCTCCTCATGATCCGCCGACATACAAGACATTCGCTATTATTGCGAGATTTATAGGGCTAGGAGGCAAAATGTTCTGCTCAGGACGCAACTTCAAGACGCCACCACCACCAAAACGGAGGGCCTGTACAGTTTTAACCCATCACGATCTCTTAGTTATCATTAAGACTATCTGTATCTGTATCTGTAGAGTGGGGAGGGTGAGTGTGTAGGATCACAGCACTTAGGCCACATGTGACCCATTGTACATCCTCCCGAGGAGTTGTCCTCCTAGGTCATTGTCCATCCTGTCCTGGTCATCCTGGTCAGGTCACTAGGAGACATCTCCTTTATATCGGCAGGTGTAGGCCAAGACTCACTGAACACACACTCTCTTATTGACGATAACTCCGGACACTCGCATAAGACATGCCTGACAGTTTCATCTTCCCGTTCACACATCCTGCATAGAGGTGTGTCCACTAACCCCATAGTATGGAGGTGTTTCCTTAGTTGACAGTGACCAGTCAGAAATTCTACTGTTAAACGTAGGTTTTTCCTGGTCATCGCCAAATATTTCTTCGGCGCCAGCTTTCCAGGGTCGCCCAGGGTGATCCTGGCAAGACTGCATCCTTTGATTCCATCCCATCTCTTAAGGGATTGAGCATGGGTGTAACGTTTGGCTAGTTCCGCAATTGTCGAAGTCGTTAGGCCGTAGGTGTCACTGGGTCCTAGAATTTTCAGTCCAGCGGCTTCCCTGGCTAAAGAATCAGCAATGCGATTTCCTTTACTCCTGTCGTGCCCTTTAACCCACCTCAGGATAATATTGTTATCTGCGAGGCGTCAGCTAAATCTTGGTGGCACTCTAGTACTAGCCTCGATATAACACGTTGTCTGTTCAAGGCTAATAGGGCTTGTCTACTATCAGTGCAGATTGTTATGTTTTTTCCAGAAATTCCTCTTCTGGTTAGTTCTTTTGTGGCAATTGAGATACCAGCCAGTTCTGTTTGAACCACGCTGGTATTGTTTCCCATTCCCCACTTAATCTTGAGGCTCAGTGCTCTCGAGTAAACTCCACATCCTGAGCCTTCTTTCATTTTTGAACCATCTGTATATAAGCGTATTGCATTTGCAGCGTCTGGTTCTGTGTTCTGTTTTATTTGAATTTTGTAGGGTTTGTTAAACAGAAACCTGGGTTCAATTGCATCGTTGGCTGCCTGCAGCAGAGGTAGCGCAGTGAGCGCTTCCTGCCATAGGCTCAACCTCAATTGGCCCACTCCTACTTCGGGGTTTACACCAGCCGTGCGCAATCGTACCATGGCCATTAACGCAACCTCCTTGACGTGCAGGTCCAGAGGGGTCAGACCAGTAATTAGTTCCATTGCTGCGGTTGGTGTTGTTCTCATGGCTCCTGTGATGTTCAGACAAGCCATTCGCTGTATTTGATATAATTTTTGGATGGCCGTTGCTTGTAGAACTTTCGGTCCCCATGCAATTGCTCCATACGTTAACATGGGTCTTATTATTGCAGTGTAGATCCAGGTGACCACACGGGGTGACAGACCCCATGTGCGTCCTACTGTCCTCCGACACTGCTCATAAGCCACATATGCTCTTTTTGCTCTGTTGTGTAGATGAGAGTTCCATGTTAGTTTCCTGTCGAGGGTAATACCAAGGTATTTCACTTCTTCCAAAAAGTTTAGTTTGCTTTTGAAAATTTCGGGAGGTTTCAAACCCGATAAACTTCTTTTCCTGGTGGAAAGGAACATCTCAGTCTTTCTGGGATTGATCGACAGTGAGTGTTCCTTACACCATTTTTCAATTAATTTAAGCCCATCCTGCGCTCTGTCGCACAGTGTGTTCACAAATTTGCCAGTCTGCAAGATAACTATGTCATCTGCGTATGCAATTGTGTAGAATCCATTGTTGTTGAGGTGATTAATCAGGGTGTCTAGGACTATGTTCCACAGAAGGGGTGATAAGACTCCTCCTTGTGGACATCCCCTCATGACCAGTCCTCTTACTGTGATGTCTTCTACATTGATACTTATTGCTCTACTAGAGAGCCATTCTCCTACTACCAGAGGTACATTCCTGGAGTTGAGTTGTTGGGTAATTGTTGGAAAGGTTGTTTTATCAAACGCTCCCTCAATATCTATGAATATACCCAGGGTGGATTCTTTGTTGTCCAATGATCTTTCGATTCTGCCAACCACTTGGTGAAGGGCCGAATCAGTGGACCTTCCCGGAGTATATGCATGCTGATTTGGATGAAGTGGGTTGTGAACTAGCACTTCATCTCTTATATACCGCTCGCATAACCTCTCCATTGTTTTTAAAAAGAACGATGTGAGACTAATTGGTCGGAATGCTTTTGGTAAGGTGTAGTCCATCCTACCTGGTTTGGGTATAAATACCACTCGTACTTCTCTCCACTTACTGGGAATATATCTCAGAGCTAAAGAGGCTCTGAAAATTCCAACCAGGTGCGGCATAAGAATATCCATTCCCCATTGAAGTAGGGCTGGTCTTATTCCGTCAGGTCCTGGTGACTTGAAGGGGGAGAAGCCCGATATGGCCCACCTTATCTTGTCCTCATCAATTACTGCACTAGCAGATTGCCAGTCGTATTGTGAGGGTGTTGTTGGTACTTCCGTCCAGTTTGACGTTCCAGGAAAGACAGAACCTGGGAAGTGAGTTTCCATAAGAATCTCAGCGCTCTCTTGAAGGTTGGCGGCCTTGTCGCCATTTTCCCTTGTCAGGATGCCGATACTCTTATGGTGGTCGTTTGAGAGTGCCTTCTGTAGCCTAGAAATTTGTGGGAAGTCTTCGACTGCCTCACAATAGGCTCTCCAGGCTTCTCTTTGCTTTTGTCTGCAGACTTTTTTGAACTCTTCGAGGTTGGCTTTATACATTCCCCAGTCCTCTTCGAGTTTTGTTCGTTTTGCCTTGTTAAAGGTCGTTCTCGCTGTCTTTCTGAGGTGTTCCAGTTCAGGGCACCACCAGGTATTGGTCGTGCCACCTGTCTGAACCATCCTCATGGGACAGGATTCCTTATAGGCAATGTCTATTTTGTTTTGGATAGATACTGTGTACCTTTCCAGTTCCTCATTATTGCTGGGAGTCAGGACCTCTGTTTCCCGCAGAGCACCTTCTAAGAGTCGATTGTAGAGAGCTACATCCGTCCTCTTCGGGTCACGGGATTTTACAGTGGTCCTGAGATCCTGGCTTACCGTATAGGTCAGCCAGCGGTGGTCTGACATAGAAATATGATCCGACACCTGCCAGTCCTGAATTTTGTTTGATATTTTGGCTGTCGCCAGCGTAATATCTATTAATGTTTGGCTACGGGCGTTAATAAATGTCGGCTCCGTGCCTCTGTTTGAGATTGTTAGATCTTTCCTAATTATATATTCATAAAGAGACTTACCTCGGGCGTTGATATCCTTGCTGCCCCAGCTCAAGTGGTGTGAGTTTGAGTCGCAACCCAATATCAGCTCCACTCTGTGGTTGAGGCAGTGATCCACTAGTACCTCCATCTCTTTAGTCGGTGGTAGGGTGGCTGCATCTGAAGGTAAGTACCCCGATGCGAGTACCAACGCCGTATATTTGCCTTTTCCATCTGGTCATTCCACTTTAACCGCGGTAAGGTCTGAGGTGCAGAATTGTGCCATCGGAGAGACTCTGTATTTCCTTGGGACGTAAATAGCTGTCCTAGGTTGCTGATTGCTTGGTAGGCTGAGAATTTGACCCGTTAGGCTACTGAAACCAGTAATTTTGGTCTTTATTATCCAGGGCTCCTGGATCAAAGCTATTGCATCCTCCAATACATCAAGGCGGCGACATAGTGTTGCCGTTGCCGCCTTTTTGTGTTGGAGGTTGCATTGTATAACATTCACCTTTTTTCCAACGTCCTTGCCCATGAGTAGGTTGCATGGAGTTGGATTCTCTTTAGAGGTCCATCTGCTCCTCCGCTAGGGGAGACACGACCTCGTTGTCTTCGGGTGGCTCCTCCGTCAGGTCATCGACTGTTTCGACGTCCTTTTCGGGACCCG
>CAJUYI010006891.1:0-12998 GCA_910591695.1 Galerucella pusilla
AGATGTTTTATTTAATTGCAGTGAACAAACGCGAACATGGATGCTGGGAGTTTTATACCCTCCCAAAGTAACTTTAACATTGGGTCATGGATTAAATGGAAACAACATAAAAGAAGGTGAAGATGTTTACTTCGAATGTCATCTTATAGCAAATCCATGGGTAAGTGAAATTTTTCTTTTAAGTTCAAAAAGTGAAATTTCGAATTTTTTCATAATTATTGTACCTACTTTTATGAAAAATCGTATGCGGCACTCTATTTCTCTTGTAACTGTGTCAGATTAAATTGGGAACACGTTTTCAATCAATTTGTTCATGTTTATGTATGTTGGATTTAGTTCGTTATTAGGGGAGCTGAATGTTTGCCTTCCTTAAAATATCCACTTTTTCCGAAATTTATTTTTGAAGCCATATTTTTTCACTCCTATTAAAATACCTTCAAAACACTTTAACAACAGACGTGGTTCTGTTGAGTCAACATAATAATATAATATAATATCATATGTGAACATTGCTTTTATCGGCTTTATTGCTTCTTAAATATACTTATATTGTAACGATTATGCCATCTTTTGAGAACAATTTTGAATCTAAGCTATCCAGTTACTTACTTAAACATAGACAAAAAATTACATCAAAACCGGACCAACCGTTTACGAGTTGTTCAGTATGAACTCGATTGTAGTGCCCCCTACCGGGACTAATAATTGTTAATGTAGATATTTCAAATATAACTTTTGTGGGGAGTTTCAAAGAATCAAAATCATAACATTTGGAGAACTATATAAACTTTTTTCCAAGATCCAAGAAGTTTTAGACCATAAAAAATAGTAGTTTGTACAACTATTGCACACGAGCGCAGATGTTTGTGTGTATGTGTGTCGCAAATCTAGCGAGTGGGAAAAGTGATTTGCGCACAAGTTGTACACAATATTTTTTCTACAACCACATCGACTATTAATGAAAGAAATACAGTAATTTAAATAGTTATTTTATTCAAACTTTGAAGAGAAAGAACTTACAATATGAAAATAAATAGAAAAATCATTGTTAAATTTGAATTTTGTATTGAAAACTCAGGTAACAAATTTTGGGTTGCAGTTCGAGCATTTTCGATAAAATCTGGAGGAGTATTTTCAATGTCAAAAGATAAATTATTTTGATTTTGGTTCATAATTCCTAAGATGATGCTTTATAGGTTAATGTTTTTATTGTTACTAATAAATTATAATAAATAATGAAATAAATAATTTACTTACTTTTGGTTGAAACTTAAAAATTGTACACCAATAAGAAATTCACTATAAGGTTTAATTGTGAAAAAAGTTGACAGGTCATAGGTAGCTTTGTTTGACATTTCGGTTATCAAGAGAATTAAGAAAAGACCTGCTTTGCGTATAAAAAATTGTGTAGAAAAGCGTGTTGCAAGCTGCAGGATGCAGGAAAAATATTTTTAATATATTATATGTATGATAAATCTTATAATAATATATTAAAACATGAAATCTAAAAAAAAATTAAATGTATAAATTCATATATAAATTAGATATTTGTAATGTAATGAGATTGGGGAATAAAAAAGAATATTTAAAACAGAATATTATTTAAAATATAATTTAATACTGAATCCCAGCACTGAGAGAGGAATTTGTTTTTTAAACTAACAATTAACAATTCAAAATTAAATGAATAATATTGGTATATTGAAAACCAACTGTCAAACACGTTTCTTTAGCTACTCATCTAGGTGACTGTCTAAGATCCATGAATTTAATATCAACTCTCAATTTATAGGAAAAAATATGGAAAGCAGTAAAAATCTCTCAAAACAATTCCTCATTTATATATTCTTACGTCTTTCGACAGCTCTTTTTATTGAAAATGCCGCCGTTGAAAATTTAATAATAGATTTCTTTCCAGAACAAAACAAGAAAAACTGAACAAAAGCGAAGTTTTCTGTTTGGGATTATTTCAAGTCCCCGGGCGGATCGGCATCATATTCTTTAGAGATGGTTGTCACACATGGGCGTTTACTGGTGTGATTAAAACCAGGATTTTATACGAAATTTATTCAAACTTTCAGCCATTTTCTTGCATTTAATAGTTAGAAGTCTTATCCGAAAATTGCTTCGATTGAACTTTAATTTAAACTCATATGCATTTCTGAATAATAAAAAGACTTAAACTGATACATTTTTGATGAATGTGTCTTATTAAAACACATTTAAATTCTGTTGGTACATCGACCACCTCTATCCGCTAACCAAGCAGAAGCTTTTAACTAGGTTTTGCTGTTTTATTCAAACTACTAAATTATTCAACAAGATATAATATTATCGTCAGACGTTTCGCCTTCTCTCTATGGACATACCCGTAATGCTTAGATATAAAATAATTCCTGTTTCATATCTCTTAACATATATTTCAATAATTCACGAACTTGTGCGAACTTACATTGCTACCAAAAAAAAAATAATAAGCTTTTATGTTACACGCTTCGGTAAAAATATGCTGGGAAGTCTACAAAAATTGAATTGAAAAAGACCATTCCAATTTCTTTCGCACGCTCCTTTATCAATACCAACTAACAATTTGTTATTTTATAATAGTCGTAGAAATATTTTGGCGATAAATATTACAAAACAACTTAATTATAGCTTATATGAAACGTTTGGAAGTATGACATAGCTGAATTGCTTTCAAATTATATTTCAGAGTTGCCAATTTTATCAAGGTTTTATACTAATCTTAGAAGTTAAAAAATAGGTCAAAAACAAGAGATGAGAGATGAGCGTGATATTATTGAGTGATTGATTAGTTCGGCAACACCAGTTAGAGTTAGAGGCATCTAGACCTCGGCATGTCAGCCTCTTTCTTTTTGGGCTCTTGTTTGTACCATTCATGTTGAGAGTCTATATCTCCAGTGCTTCAAATTTGAAGACATCTATATATACCTATGCCAATTGTATCCATCTGTCTACTAATTTGCACAAACCTGTCGATGGCTTAAATTTCCCTCTGCAATACGGATGCAAACTTCCACCTAGCACCGCGGACTGAAGCTCCTGTCCTATATCAATTTTACGTTCTTTCCTGACTGCAAGCTTCCAGCCTATCCCAGTTCTGCTGCTGCTGATTGTCGTTCATTAAGGCCAGCCTGTTATCACTTTTGTGTGTGGTAACATCTGTGATTCTGGAATGTCTGTAGATGCAAATTCCCATTGTATTCCAGCCTGGATGCAGCCTTAACATGCAGAACAAGAGCCGGAAGATTCATTATGACTTTCACCAAAAATTTTTAAATATCAAGATCTCAGACTATCTTAACCTGACAGGGAGAAAGACAAGGAGGTGGATTAAGTCGTTTTTTCTTCAATTTATCGACATACCAAATTTAAAAAATATTGTCTTGGAGATCAAAACCTGTGTAGTGAAAATATGGTGTTCAAAATAACCTTTAAGCATGAAATATTTACTGTATCTTAAAAATATTAGTTGAAAATATAGAATTCACATTCAATATTAAGTTATAGTCCCAGAGCTGGCTACAAAAAACAGGGTCGATAAGGTGCGCGCCATATCAGCTTGTAAACTGGCGGCTCCCACTCAATACATCACCGAACGCCACTTCTTAAGGTCAGCACAGGTCGGATATGAAAATGCCAGCTGGTTTTCCCGAACGAAAAAATTGGCTGAAAAACCTCATAACGGGCGCGCGTGAAACCTTTAGTAACGTGGGGTTCAAACCTCAAATAAGAGCGGTGTAATAGCGCAAGAAGTTTTGCAGGCCGGAAAACTCACGTAATAAGTGATCGAAAGTGTCGGAAAACTCATCTGAAAAACCTAATAACGTGCGCGCGCGAAACCTTTTGTAACGTGCGGTTTAAGCCTCAAATAAGAGCGGTGTAATAGTGCAAGAAGTTTTGCAGGCCGGAAAACCCTCGTAAGAAGTGATCGAAAGTGTCGGAAAACTCATCTGAAAAACCTCATATCGTGCGCGCGCTAATTTTTTTTATTAGGTTTTTGGGGTCTCAACTAAGAGCGGTGTGATAGCGCAAGAAGTTTTGCGGGCCGGAAGACCCCCGAAAAAAATTGAAGAAAATGAAATGGCGCGCACCTTATCGACCCTGTTTTTTGTAGCCAGCTCCCCGTCTATTATCATTCAAACATGTTGCTGTACCGTCTCAGTCAAATATTCCACTAACAAATACTAGAAGACAAAAAAGTTTGAGAATGAATGTTGCTTTCCAGTGTCCATACATTTTTTCATTACAATGTATGCTAGAAAAAATTAGGGTATGTAAAACAATGTTTTTTTTTCGGGTCGAATGCCTACAACCAAACCCACCTCAAACTCGCCGCTACTCCCGCCTTGGAATCACTACCCTAGCATTTTTCTATACGGGCGGCGGTCCCTCTGTCATCTTCTAGCACTTCTACCTCTCACATGTCATATCCAGTCCTTCTCTTTCCCCAATCATGCTCTCTACTACGCCACTTATCTACATCCATTTCTCCTCGCCCCTTAACATGATCTCCATCATATTTTCCCAATACACCGCCTCCCCTAGTTTATTTTCCAACTTCTTTAGAACGTCCTCGCTCTTCCAGCAACTGAACACATGTCCCACTTAATCCTCCACTTCACATCTCTCGCACACTTCAGTCTCTCTTTTTCCAATCTTGTGGATAATAGTTTTTTTTCCCTGGAGCCGTCCCTTCGCCGGTACCACCTCAGCCTCCTGGGCTTATTGTGGATACTCCTAGTGTTCTGACTACAACCTATTCAGCCATTCCGTTCACTGTATTAGCTCATACAGGTTCTTTGCTGGTTGGTTGTAGAAGTCTTCTGGAGTCATTTGGGGTCTACCATACAGTTTCTGCCTTCTGTGGTCCAGCGACTCACAGTTTCATAGTATATGCAGAGCTGTTTCGATATCCTTTTTGCATCTTCTGCATGTAAGGTCTCCGTTGTACAGCCCTATTTTGTTTAGGTGCTTCTTTGTGGGAAAATGTCCCGTAAGTAGCCCCCGTTATGGTGCGTAGTTTGTTCCTGCTCATTGATAGCAGTTCTTTCGCCACTTTTTCTGATGGTTCTTTTATGAATTTCTTCCCATGTATTTGCCTTGTCGTGTTCTTCCAGTATTGATTGTGTTGTTCTTTCAACCACCCTTTTAACCATGACCTCGTTAAGCATCTGGGGATGCCCACAGCAGGTTCGGGTCCGTTCATCTGAGTTGACGATCCTACTCTTGCGAGCTCGTCAGCTTTTTCATTGCCTGCGATTCCTTTATGACCTGGGACCCACTCCGAGTCGCCAGTCTTCTAAGTTCTTCGCCGCATTCCCATACTAGCCGAGATGTCACCCTATAGCTCTGAAGTGGATAATAGTTAGTTTCCGGCATACTTGTAGAAAAAATATCTTGTACAAAGTTGAGTTGAACAATATCAATTTAAATTTTTTTCCCATAAGTATAAAATATATCAAACGCAAACTGAACATTCACTAACTCAACTTCCAACAACTAATTCGATTCATAGCAGCTTTAAAGTTGAAATTCGTGTGAAGTAAGGGTACTCGAAACACTATCAAACCAGACAAAAACTTATTAAGTGTAGACATAACACCCTCGTTACATTTGACTACTGATAGGGTTTTTGCACGGATCTTAAAAACCCCTCAAACAGCCCTGCGGATGTAGGTATGTACATATATACGCGGTTATACCTCTAATGTTTACCGCCAGAATAGATAAGCGAGTTTCAGGCTAACGCAACGAAGATTGTTTGCTCACATGAAAATTGTATATTACAGTAGAAATTCGGTCTAGACACTCACGAGTTTTCCTCTCGATTATTGTTACCTAACATTTAACTGCCAGCGTGAAATTATTGTATTTCACTACCGTCGTATGATTTTAGATCCTTCTATCTCTATAATAACATGTTTTATAGTCACGGCAGAGATAAGTAAAAAACAATAAGCGCACGCCAATGCTATATTTCATTATGGTTTTGGAATCAACCACAATCTGTAGAGTAGGGGGGGTGAGTTTAGGCCCACAGCATTTATACCACATGTGACCCTTTGTACGTCTCGAAGAATTGCCCTCCTAGATCATCGTCCATCCTGTCCTTTCCAAGAAGGTGAAAACATTACTGGGAGACACTTTTTAATTGTCGATAATTGGGGGCACTCGTATAGGACATGACTGACAGTATCCGCCTCTTCCTGTTCACACATCCTGCATAAAGGTGTGTCCACTAGCCCCATTGAATGGAGGTCTTTCCTTAGTTAACAGTGGACAGTCAAGAATCTTACCATCAAGCATAGGTCTTTCCTTGTCATCGCTCATCGCTAAGTATTTCTTCGATGCCAGGGTCGCCTAGGGTGATCTTGGCAAAACTGCATACCTTGATTTCATCCCATCTCTTTAGTGATTCAGCATGGGTGTAACGTTTAGTTAGTTCCGCAATTGTCGAAGTCGTCAGGCCGTAGGTGTCGCTGGGTCCTGAAAGTATCAGTCCAACCGCTTCCCCTGTTGAAGAATCGACAATATGGTCTCCTAGTGACTTGTCCACCTTCCTGGGAAAGACAGTATTGACGATGACCTAGGAGGACAACTCCTCGGTAGGATGTACAATGGGTCACATGTGAGCCTATACACTCACCCTCCCTACTCTACAGAGATACCTTTATTCTTGTCATGCCCTTTAACCCACCTCAAGATAATATTGTTATTCACCGAACCGTTCGCTAAATCTTGATGGCACTCTAATACTAGCCCTCTGATTCAACACGTTGTTTGATCAAGCTAATAGAGCTTGTCTACAGTCAGTGCAGATGATTATGTTTTTGCCAGTGGTTAGTTATTTTGTGACAATTGAGATACCGGCCAGTTCTGTTTGATCCACGCTGGTATTTTTTCCCATTCATCACTTAATTCTTAGACTTAGTGATCTGGAGTAGACTCCACTGAAACTTCTCTGGTTTTTGAGCTGTCTGTGTATACGCGTAATGGATATGCAGATCTTGACTCCGTGCTCGGTTCCAACACCTAGATAGGGTTTATCATCAGAAAAATTGATAAAATTATGAGTTTATAAATGCCCTTTTAAATTGGAGAAAAGAGAAGTGATATTAATCCATTCATAAACAGGTAATTGATAATGGTGGACAAAATATAGTACTCTACTCGCATATGATGGCTAATTTTTTCTCAAGTGTTCATGTAACGCACCTTCGTGAATAATAACCATCATTATTAAATAATTTACAATGTACATTCTCACTCTCCCTTCATATTATTAGAAAAAAAAATAGATGTATGTCTGTATGTATGTATTTTTGGGGTGACATTCACTGAGACCTTCAAGATCTATTGTGCCCCCTTACTTCTGCTCAGTTTCTGAGGAGAGTCTCAGAAACTAGTAGTTCCTCCAGTCCCATTTCCCGGAAGAATTTTAGGATGTTTGCAGGCTTCAACTTAGGCAAATGTTCCTCTTCTATCCAGTAATCTCCTAGGTGCTGAGATCTAGGATTCTGGAGTGCTGTGCAGTTGGAAAGTATGTGGATGGAGGTTTCTTCTTTCATTCCACAAAATCTACATTCTTCTTCCTCCACTATTTTGAGCTTTTTCAGGTGCCCATTCAGGCGACAATGTCCCGTTAGGATTCCTGTTAAAACTCTTAGCGCAGTTTTACTTTGACTTATGCATTCATTTTATCTCAACATGCTGTAGTCACCCAGAAGAGTCTTTGATTGTATAAGCCCTACTATATCAATCCGATGGTCAGATCTTCTCTTTTTCTCGACTTCATCTATTTCTTCCAATATTACATTGGGGCTGATTCCGCAAAAGGGTTTCAGTCCCCCTCCTTGCTACTCCATCTGCTATTTCATTTCCTTCTATTCCAGTGTGTCCTGGAATCCATAGTAAGATGATTATAATAATATTGTTCTCGCCTAGTTCATTGAGTTTGTCTAGGCATTCCCACACCATTTTGGAACTGATTACACAAGAGCTCAGTGCCTTAATGGCTGCTTGACTATCCGACATTATGATAATCCTTTGTCTTCTGTATCCTTTATCAATACTGAACTGGGCGCGCTTTCTTATGGCGTGGATTTCCGCTTGAAAGGTACTTGGGGTTTTTCCAAGAGTGTTTGGTTCCTCGCCCGAACACTCCTATCCCAGTTCCTTCTATTGCTTTTGAATCGTCTGAGTACCATTGAATGGCATTCTTTCCAAGTCTGGTAATGGTATTTGGATCCCATTCCTTTTTGTTGCTCAATTCCGTAACGAATTTCTTTGAAAAGTTATACTTCCTCATCATACCGTCTTATGGCATGTCCCAGGTTATCTGATTTCTAAGAAGTGAGGAGGTGGTTTTTTTTAATGATTCCCTCTCCACTTAGTCTGTATATTGTTCTTTCTGCAACGCTTTCCACCACCATATGTAGAGGGGTGAGGTTGAGAATCACTTCCATGGCTGCCGTTGGGCATGTTCTCATTGCTCCTGTAAAGCATATACAGGCTAGTCTTTGAATTTTGGAGAGGTTTCTCTCGTCGTCAATAGGCTAGTTCTACTACTCCACGCAATGGCTCCATAAGTGATTATTGGTCTCACTATGGCAGTGTACAACAAAAATAGATAAAAACCCCTGTAGAAATTATACAGAATAATATTTCTATTTTTTCTGCCTCTAGCTAGCATTTTGGTCAGCCCTGTTAATTACGCCCTCTTGCGATAAAATTGTAGAACTAAAACCATTCTTCAGTTGCCACTCTTGGCTGATTTTGTTTCCACAAGTTGTGCGGTAAATATCTTCTGAAATACAGCCGCTCACCTAGCTTAACCAAACACCCGGTAAAATGTAGGTTTGTTGTTGATTCAATGCATTCATAACAAATTAAATATTCAACGAACAAAGAGGAAAATCATTTGAAATTTCCAACAAACACCTGTTCGTGAATGTTCTGATGAATAACGTACTTAAGTTGTTTCATTTAGTTTCTGTATATTCATCACATACATGGGTTAAAAATTCTTCCGTTTCACAAAACCCATTTGCATAACTTCCTTGAAAACGTTTTATGAAATTCGCATATAACCGTTGTGCTATGGAAGTAATTCTGTCAAAATTGAATTTCATCGTTGGAGACTCTCTCTATGCAATAAACGAAAGACATAAGATAAAGAAATTGTGATAACTAGTGGTAGGTATCTGATAAAAAATAGATACAAAAACATTACACCGACAGAACAGTTGAGATAAATTGTTTGATGTATTTTTGCTCAGGTAGAGAAACCTTTATTGATCCAGTCTAGCGAGGTGTATATTTTCACTTTCTAGAGGTCCGAATAGTTATTATCGTTTTTTCCATCCATAAAGGTGGGAACAGACCAAGCAAACATTGTTGTGCAACAGTGGAACAATACTCGAAAAACCCACAAGTTTATACAGTGTGTACGTGTTGCGCAACAGTTGTGCAGCTGTTGCCGAACTGCTGGACGGTGTTCGCTCCTGAGGGGTACTTCAAAGGAGATGTTGCCGAACAGTTCGCACACAGCGTCTGCAGTGTACGGGTCAATTTTACATTCTAAGTTATTAAACAACATGTTGTCCTTCATTTTCAATTCTGGTAAAAACTGTTGTTTTCTGTTGGTGTATATACTTCTTCTCCACCACCTTCGCATTCTACAGCCTCTTCGATATACTTTTATTTCCGTAACTAAGAACGCACACCACGCGAGTAGAGCTTCTTCTTCGTCGCTTATGGTGCCTGCCTGAACGAACACTGGACAAACACCGGAGAAAGCAGGTTGGTCGAAAATGTTTTCTTGTCAACAGTTGCCTACCTGTTGTTCCACTGTTGCACAACAATGTTTGCTTGGTCTGTTCCCACCATAAGAAGTGAGCTTCAAACAATGGCGGCGCGGAAATTTGTTATAGGATTCTCCATCCCATTCGAAAAAAAATCATCGACACAATAATTTTTCACACTAAATTGGCTTCGATGTAATAGGACGTGAAACTAATGCTTATCGGACATTGAGAAATATTGATATCAAAGTAATTCGTCAATTCTGCGTACAAATCTGTAATCTGTAATATCCCATAAACATCTGGTGGTTAGAAGATTATTGCATCACAATTCTCCATGCATGATTTAAAACATACTATAAGTAAGGTACAACCGCCTTCCAGAGAGAAAAGACTGGGAAGCAGGGCCTCCTATAACAGCAAATCTCAACTGGTACACTGATGACTCTAAAACAGACTCTGGAGTAGGAGTCGGAATATATGGGGTACAAGAGAAGATCACGATCTCCCTAAGCCTAGGAAAATATGCTGTCTTTCAAGCAGAGGTAATGGCGGTGCAATGCTGTGCAGAAGAGTGGATGAGACAGGAGGTGGACAACCAAAGAATCGTCATCTACTTCGACAGCCAAGCAGCACTAAAGGCGATACGCTCATACAGGATAACATCAAAATCTGGTGTGGGAGTGTCGCAAGGCCCTCAACAGACTAGGTAGTCATAATAGAGTGACCCTAGCCTGGGTACAAGGCCACCAAGGTATAAAAGGCAATGAATTAGCCAAGCAGGGAGCAACGGAGGACATGATAGGGCCAAAACCTTCCTGTCGAATTGCTAAATGCCTAAGTAACAAGAGCATCCACAAATGGATAAACAACCAGTCGTTGCGCTGGTGGTATGAGACCCCAGGACAAAGACACGCAAAAGTATTTCTTAAAAGCCCTTCGGCCAAACTGTCGCACGATATACTATGTATCAGTCAAGAAACGACAAGGATGATGGTGGGAATGCTGACCGGGCATTGTAGGCTGAGGAAACATATGCACACAATTGGCCTGGCAGATGACAGGCTCTGCCAGGAAGAAGACGAAACCGCGGAGCACTCTGTGAGTGCGAAGGCCTGCCTAGCAAGGGTGCGGTTTCACTTATTCGGAGAAGAAAAACCGAGGGCAGAGAGCTACGCAAGGGAGGCGGTATCCAGGCTATTGAGTCTAATAGAAAGGGTAAAGCTACATATCGAGCTCTTAATATGGGGAGGACCACAATAGATCTGCAAAGGATAGGACAAAGAGCCACTCCAATTCTAATCTAATCTAATCTAAGGTACAACTACTACTTGCATGGATGAAATACTTCTATGGTAGAATTGAAAGTACTATGATACCTACTTTTTGTAACACAGGAAGGGGCAAAATTAGGTACCTACTAGTGAACTGAAAAACACGATAAGTACCACAAGCGCTGGATTAACATGAACATGAGTCAAAGTACGTGCTAAGCATTAGAACACACTACAGATAGTCCTTCAACAATCTATCCTAGGTGTCGATTAAAAACAGAAAAAAATTGATGGACAAAGATCTCAATACCATAAGGCATTGGTATACAAAGGAATCTAAAACTGCAAATAGCAGTAGATCGGGATAATACTCCAGAAAAAATAGGTTTCGGCTAGAGCTACGCAATTCTGCACATGTCAGTCAATTTTCGAGACAAAAAGTGATGTCTAGATTAGTATAGAATGGCATCGAAGAATTGGAGACAATACGTTAGATAAACGGAGTAATGTCAAGCTAGCCCGGGTCACTTAGATACCAAGGACAATATGAAGCTGACAAACTTTCAAAAAGAGGATAAAGGAACACGCAGCCGGAACCAGGAAAAAATTTTGGTATACCAAAAACCATAATGCAAGGATCTGTAATGGGAAAATATAAATTACTAGGCAAACATCCCAACACATTTCATAAAAGATCCATGAAATTATAACAGACCGTACAGTTCATCGTAAAATATGGTTACTATTTTGTCGTGCCAAGCTGCCCAGCTGAAAACTTGTTCAAACTGGTACTGGAAACTTGTGAAAAAACAATAAAAACCATTCGGCTACAACGTGGAAAGCAGCAAAATAAATAAGTAGATAAACTTTAACATTGCTTATCTTGGCATAGGATGAAACGTCTGTTTATTCTTCTAGTATGGTCATTGTTTGGTGTGAATGATAGTGTCAAAATGTCTACGTTCACTGCTATATTTATGTATCGCGAAAAATCCACTCGAGACATACGGTTTACGCAAGTACGACAAGGAAAATATAAGAAAAACTACTTGAAAAAGAGAAAAGAATAATTGTGGGCAGTCAGCACTGGGCGTGTGTTCAGTTCCAGCTACCAATTTGATATGAAAGCAGCGTTGCCAGCTTAGAGAGTTTGGTACTTTCTAAGGAATAAATATAACTTATTTTGCATTTGACTTTTAGCACAGGATAACGCCGTATTTATTGGGAGTAAATCGAGATTGGTAATATTATTGACTTTTGAAAAATAAGTGAAATCAACACAAATAAGAATAAAATAATATGGTTCAAGAAAGAATTTGGACAAATTACAAACTCTGCAATAAATAAAATCTATACACTCCTTTCGATTCAACAATTATTGGTATTGAACATTGTTGCGGACAAAAATTTGGAATAACTTTTCCAGATAAGTACATTTGGCAACAGCGGTTAAAATGGGGGGAACTAAACACAAGCTGACTGCGCACAATTATTCTTCTCTTTCTTCCAAGTAGTGTTTCTAATATTTCCTTTGTCGTACTTGTGTAAATCGTATGTCGCGAATTCTCGCAATCTTTCTATAGATAACTGTTATATTCACCATCGCCACAAACTCTTTATTGTCGACAACTAAGTTTGTTATTGAGCAGGGTGAAAATTTTCCAACCACACTTACGAGCAATAGAAATGAAATAGATTCCTAGGTGTATTCAATTTGTCGTACTTAAGAAGTAGTTTACTGTACTACATTCAAGGATGAAGAGAAACGACGGATGAAGGCTTAATCAAAATTTCAAGAGAGTAGGTATTTCAGAATAGAAACCGAGCGTTCGACTAGAAGTTAGCTGGACAACTTTATATTCAAATACGCTTCTCTAAACTTTTTAAATATACAACA
>CAJUYI010006892.1:0-10918 GCA_910591695.1 Galerucella pusilla
TCATTTCTGGACCCACAAAAATTGGTAGCATTATCGCTGTAAATCACTGAAGGGTTTCCACGGCGTGAGATAAATCGTTTAAGGGTTAGAAGGAATGATTCTGTCGAAAGAGATGTGACAAGTTCTAAATGTATGGCTTTGGTAGCCATACATACAAAAAGAGCAATATAACATTTTTGTAAAGTGGCCTTTCGCAAGTGAGACGTTTTGATTAGAAGAGGACCTCCAAAATCTACTCCTACCTTCTGAAAAGGTCTAGTGAAGGTAATTCTTTCCTTAGGTAAATTTCCCATAATTTGTTGAACCGGTTGTAATTGAAATCTAAAACAATTATTGCAGTTTCTAATGATTCTCTTGATTTCCCGAGATGAGTTTAGAGGCCAAAACTGCAGTCTAATATTTGCGAGTACCGTCTGGGCTCCAGCGTGGCCTAGGCGGTTGTGTTCGTGAGTTAACAGTAACTTAACAACGTGATTTTTCGAGGGTAGCAATATAGGGTGTTTTTGTTCTTCTGGTATGTCTGCGTTGATGAGGCGACCACCAACACATAAAAATCCATCCTTGTTTAAAAATGGTTTAAGTGACCAGATATTTTTATTCGAGAGACGTTTCCCAGCCTTAAGTTCACTAATTTCGTTTGAGAAATGTATAAATTGCAAATTCTTAAAGATTTGATTAATGGCAGATTTAATTTCGTCAACATTTAACGGGCCTAATTTTGTGTCCCCAGGGTTTCTACAATTATAAAAGAATCTGTTACAGTATGCAACGGTGTGAGTGAGTCTGGAATATTTTGAAAATTTTGAAAACAAATTTTCCCAGAAAATAACAATAGGGTTTGGAATATTTGTAACAGCCTTCAGATTTACCTTTTTCTGTTCAGGTAAATTGCTCAAATTTAATTTTTTGTCAAAATTATCGAGATTAATCGAGGGGTCTAATGACCAGGCAGGACCGTGCCACCATAGTTGAGAATTTAAAATATCGTGGGCCAATAAGCCTCGAGAAAGTGGGTCAGCAGCATTATCTGTCGAACTGACATGACGCCACTGCCATTTTGCAGATAATTCTTGAATTTGTGACACTCGATTAGCTACAAATATAGACCAGCGTGAAGGGTGTGAGTTTATCCAGCAAAGGGCAATTTGTGAGTCTGTCCATAAATTTATGGAATCGAAACTAAGTTTTTCAAAAATAAAAATTATTTTATTTGTTAACTTAGCAAGTAATAACATTGCTTGAAGTTCTAACCTAGGAATAGTGACAGTCGGACGAATTGGGCAAATTCGAGATTTAGAAGCGACTAACTGACAGCTTACCGAGTTATCAGAGTACAGGGTACGAAAATAAACACATCCCGAATATGCCTTGAGAGAACTGTCTGCGAATGCGTGAATCTGGATATTTACAATTTCTTTTTTAGAAAAAAGGTGACGTGGAATTGTCAACTTTCTGAGAGTGGGAATATTCAAGATGAAATTTTCCCATTCATCTACAAGTGCAGTTGGCAAGGGTTCGTCCCAGCCAATTTTGTGTTTCCAAAGAGTTTGCATAAATATTTTGCCTAATAAAATAACAGGGCCAATAAGTCCTAGTGGGTCGAACATCTGAGCGATAATAGACAGGGCCTTCCGTTTTGTGACTTTATCACAAGTTAAAGTGTCTGGAAGCGAGATTGAAAACAAATCCATGGCAGGTTGCCATGAGAAGCCGAGAACTTTATTCGAGACATTTTCAATTTTTATATCTCTCAAGAGGGGTTGAGATTCCTCAGGAATTATTTCTGAAAACTCTGGAGTATTTGAGCACCATTTGTGTAGGTGAAAACCTGAGCTTTGCAACAGCTGGGTCAGTTCGTGATATGCATTTTTAATGTCCTCTAAACTGTCTGTTCCGTATAGTATGTCATCGACATAAGTCTGGTTCAATAGGGCATTGGATGCATGAGGAAAATTTTTACCACGAGTGAGAGCGACTTCATTTAGCGTGCGAGTACTTAAAAAAGGTGCAGACTTTGTACCATACGTAACTGTGGTGAGTTCAATACAAGAGAGAGGTTCAGCTGGACTGTCCCTCCAAAGAATGTTTTGCAAATAAGTTTGGTCCGGATTAACCTTAATTTGTCTAAACATCTTTTCTATATCTGAAGTGAATACATAGGTCCATTGTCTAAAACGACAGAGAATATCAAATAAATCAGGTTGAACCTGATAGCCTTTCAAAGTGATATCATTAAGAGAGGTTCCAGTTGAACTCTTACAACTTGCATCAAAAACAACTCTTAAACGAGTAGTAGCACTGGTATCTTTAATAACGCAGTGATGAGGGAGAAAATATTTATTTAAAAACTTCTTATTGTGTAGTGAGAGAGGCACATATTGTGCGTGACCAAGAGAAACATATTCGTGAATAAATTTTTTATATTCATTGAAAAGAGAGGGGTTATTTTTAAATCTATTTTCGAGATTTAAAAAACGACTTTTTGCTATGTGAAATGAATCACCTAGCTTAGTAGGTATATCAGGTGTGCGTAGAGGGATGTTTACCTGAAAAGATCCATTTTCCAAAATTTTGAGATTTTGTTTGAAATCTAGTTCAGCCTGTTCTTCGTCAGAAGAAAATATTTTCTGTTTAGGGATATCCTCGATTTCCCAAAACTTTGTAAGAAGAGAGTCTAATTGAGAGTCTAGTGAGGATGACTCAACAGTGTTACTAAAAAATGAGACAGTGTGTCCCGAACGAGGGCATTGTGGAATATTTCCCGCAATTATCCAACCTAACATTGTGTTTTGTAGTACAGGACAATTTCTACCAAGAGTTATGAGTCCATTATCTATTAAATTATAATATAAATCAGCACCAATCAATAAATCAATGTTGGATGGTTTGAAAAATTCTCTGTCAGCGAGTGTAATGTGATCTGGAATAACAAAAGAGGTTGTGTCGATAGTTGTTTGAGGCAATCTGCAAGTGATGCTTGGCAGCACTGCACAAGAGATATCAAAAAATACATTATTATAAGCATTGGAAAAAATTCTAAACTCTGCCATGCGGTTGGATACCACAGTGTCTTGAGTAATTCCACAAATGTGCAAATTTCTCTTGTATACTTTAGCGTTTATTTGTTGCAATAAATTTTCAGAAACGAAAGAGTTTTGTGACGCACTGTCTAGTAATGCTTTTGCATATATAGGAGTACCATATCTGGAGTAGAGTGTGACAACGGCCGTAGCTAACAAAATATCACTGTGCTTCTGTGTCATTGAGGATAAATTAACGGATGCAGAGGGATTTTCAGAATTTTGTGGCAATTGTGAATAGCCACTATTTAGAGAGTACTGCCCTGAATTGTTATCAATGTGAGAAGAAAAGTGAGAAGCTCGAGGATTATTTGAGATGTTTGAATTTTGAGAAGTAGAATTTCTGGGATTAGTTTGACTCCTACAAGGGGAGTGAGGAGGGGAAGGCTGTTGACCGGGTAACCATTGATCTTGAGAGTTGGATTGCAAATGCAAAAGTGTATGATGCCTTTTTGAACAGACTGAGCATCCTCGAGACATGCAATTACCTACCATATGCTGTGAGCCTAGACAGTTTAAGCACATGCGGTGTGACTTGACAAAGTTCATCCTTTCCTGATGGGATCTTTCAGCGAATTTGGAGCACCTATAAATTTTGTGGGAGGTTTCATTACAGAAAGGACATTTTATTTTTTGAGTAGTTTGAGAATAGTTTGTACGACTATTTTGTGTTGCATTCGCGTGATAAGATGCTGAGTGGTTGAGTTTAGTGAAAGTTTTTTCCTTTTTAGGAAGAGAGGGGGAAATTGAATTAAGAACTCTGCATCTTTCTTCAATAATTTCAAAAAATTCATCAAGAGTCGGTAACTTACTTTGGTCTCTTTTAGACTCGTATTCGCGTTTTGAAGCAAAATCTAATTTTCGACAGAGAAGATTGATAATTATTAAATGATCAGTTACAACATGTAAATTTTTTAAACATTCTAATTGTTGTCTCATTTCTGTGATGAAATCTCTTAAACATTGTGCGTTGCTTTTTGTGATTGGAGTATAATCTATTATGGGATTTAAATGAGAGTTGATAATAGCCAAATTATCGTTATATCTTTTTTTTAATATGTTAAGTGCAACAGGGAAATTGTCATTAGTTAATTCTAAAGCGTCGATCAGTAACAAAGCTTCCTCTTTAAGAGATAATTTTAAGTACATTAATTTTTCTACATTTGAAATGTTTGTGTTATTAATGACTAGCGAAGTGAACAAATCTATAAAACTTTGATATTTTTTCTGATCGCCTGAGAACGTCGGGATTTTTAACTCCGGCAGTTTTACTCGAGGTATATGTGATGTGTTTGAATTAACGACTTTCTGAGGGGAAGATACAACTTGTTTAGTTTGATCATTTGACAAATCTGCAATTTTTTCTTGTATTCTCGCTAAATAATCAAGATACGTTTGTTCGACATCAAAGCGTATATCAGAATTAATTTCTACGTTTTCTTCAGTCGAGAGATTCTCATATTGTTCCTGAATGCTTTCAAATTTATCAAATGTGACAGTGAGGGCATCTAGCCGTGTTTTAAGTTTAAATACATTAGTTTCTGTATCTACATTTTCTTCTATCCACTTGTAATGTCGAGTAAATGCACCTTTGTTATATTTTAAAGCTTTCTTTAGAGCATCCATTTTCTGAGTGTATACAAATTTCAAAAATATGTGTATTTGCTAGAAAGAAAGAATAGTAGGTATATTTTTGTGGAAAGAAAATGGATACCTTAGAGTATTACCGAAAGAGATTCAACGTTTGGTCAAATAAATAGCGTTACAATAAATTATGTAGGTGATTATGAATACAAGTAACTAATTTTTATACAAAAATACAGAGAAATATGGGTGTCTGTTAGATGTAAGAAATCGACAGGTCTAAACACGTTTTGTGATAGGCACTAAAAATATCGAATATACAAAGAACAAATGATAAGTTACAAAAAACTATTCGTCTAAATTTTTTAAAGGCAATTTTTTACCTTAAAGTTCCTATAGAGATATTTTTGAAGGCAATTTTTTACCTTAAACTTCCTTTGGAGTTGGTTAGATTTTGGTGACTGCCTGCTTTCACCTTACAGGCTGTGAAGATACGGCTAGCTGTCTGCTTGATGTGAAAAAGGTAACGTGGATAGCTTCTTCAACGTTGAGTGTAAAGGCAGGTATTTACCCGGGCGAAGTGGACTATGGAGGCACACGCGAGCACTTCTATCAAATTGTTGGCGTGAGAGATTTCTTTCTCCGAGAGAGCTGACACTGGGTTTTTAAATAAATCCGTTTCGAAGGACCAATTAATGGTCAGATCCTCTGGTTTTTAGGATCTAAACACTAAAGTTTCACGAACTTGTCGTGATTTACACGAAACTCTCGATTGAGAGAATTTGTATATAGAATGAAATAAAGATTGGAGAATCTTCAAAACATATATTTGGGTACCAGAATCAAAAACTAAGACTCTGGCAAAATAATAGGGACAATACAAAAAACTTATTTTTTGACACTGACTTACAGGAGAATGATATCCTGATTTTGTACAAAATATAACACGCTAAAACTTAACAGGTTTTATCTATATCTAAACTAAACTACTCAACATTTTTGAAACATATCACATGAAATGTCAAATGATCAATCTAAAAGTGGTTGCAAGTTCGGTTGCTTTTTAACACCTTGAGAAAATGTTTTTAATTTAGTTTAAAGAGATTTGAACAGTCTGGATGTTACTTTGTAACTATATACAGATTGCGAAAAGTCTATTCGAGCCAAGCGATTTACACAAGTGCGACAAGGAAAATATGTGAAGAATATTTGAAAGAGAGAGAAGAATAATTGTGCGCAGTCAGCGTTGGGCGTGTTTTCAGTTCCAGCTACCAATCTGATATGAAAGCAGCGTTGCCGGCTTAAAATGTTTGGTACTTTCTAAGGAATAATTATCTTATTTTGTATTTAACTTTTAATACGGGATAACGCCGTATTTATTGGGAGAAATTCGAGATTGGTAATATTATTGACTTTTGAAAAATAAGTGAGATCAACACAGATAATTATAAAATAATATAGTTCAAGAAAATAAATGAACAAATTACAATCTGCAATAAATAAAATCTATACACTTCGCTCGATTTAACAATTATTAGTATTTAACATTGTTGCCGACAAAAATTGGGAATAACTTTTACATATGAATACATTTGGCAACAGCTGACTGCGCACAATTATTCTTTTCTCTCTTGCAAGTGCTTTTCTCATATTTTCCCTGTCGCACTTGTGTAAATCGCATGGCTCGAATAGACTTTTCGCAATCTGCATGTAAAGCCGCAAGTGCTGTTAGTTGAAATGTTAATTTTATGAGTATAGAAATCTCTTCTGACGAATGGTTGGTTATATCGTGAAGATATCCCAACCGCATTCGAATTTTCAAATTTGTAAGGTGTTATAATATTGACATCTACTAATAATACCGCTTTACTTATCTATTTATTTATCATTTGTTAGCTGAAATGTTAGGCTTTCCCCTCTATTTATGGTTCCTTACCGCTGTCCTTACCGCTGTCCTTCGGTCTGTCTATCTGCATCTCATGGACCGTGATAGTTAGACAGTTGGAATTTTTACAGATGATATACAGTGTGTCTACTTAAGTTGGAACCATATGGAAAACTTTTTTATTAGTGGTTTTATGAAAAAAAGTTATTCTTGATAGAAAGTTCTGCATGGTCCAAAAGTTGATATGCAACCATCAGATATCAATTTTTTCAAGCAGTATACGAGGTTTGTCAAAAATTTGAATTTTGTGCAGGAATAAAGTATCTTTATTTTTAACAATTTTAAGTTACCCCATAAAAAATAGTCTAGGGGAGTCAAATCAGCAGACCTAGGAAGCCCAAAAAGATCTGAATACCTTCGAATCACCTTCCCATTAAACATATTTTCAAGGAGTACTCTAACTTTTAATGTACTATGGATGGAAGCACCGTCTTGTTGGAACCAAATTGTCATACGTTCTTGTAACGGAAGGTCGTTCAAAAAAATCACTCACTTGATTTTCTAATAATTGTAAGTAATGTGCGGCATATAAGGAATGTCGAAAATAAAAAGGTACAACTAATTTATTTTTGAATACACCACACCATACGTTAGTTTTAAAAGAATAAGTTTAGATTAATGTTAGACCACCATCGACAATTTTGTGATGAGACGGTTTCGTTTGATGAAAATGTTGACTCATCGGAAAATATTATATTCCTTGTAAGAAATGAGTCTTCAACCAACTTTCCTTGGATCAGAGCGCAGAATTTAAAACGAGTATCGTAAACCCTTGGTAGTAACGTGTGTACAAATTGCGGTTTGTATGGATATTTATTTTTTTTCAAAATATTTGCCACGGTATCTTTACTTACTGAAGTAGTTTGGATTGCAGGGGCCCTTTTTCTTAATGACATTTTTGGGTCTTCTACAACAGAAAGTATCACTTCAAATTCAGTGTCGTCATTCGCAATCCGTTTTCGGCGTTTATTCTTAAATTTGTTTTCTATACTTCCACTAGCCTTAAATTTATTTAAAAATTCTGTTACTGCTGAAGCATTATGTTTCTATGCGGATGTATATTATATTTGCGGCCTCTCTATATGTTTTGTAATGGTCTCCAACAATTAACACAAGTTCTATTTTTTCTTCACGATTTAGTGAATTTGCCATTTTTATTGTGATGTTATAAACAACAACTCACTCTGACATTCACTGTCACATACTTTATGTCAGGGCACCCTAGATTGCGTTAAATTGTATCCAGCCAGAATAATTAATATGGAATTATTGGTAAATAATCACAAAACCTGAATTTTCACAAAAAATGGCTGTAATTGCATATTTGAATATAACATTTAATTCAAAACACTTTACTTTATAACATTTGTCTGCATTGTGAAAAATAAAGATACTTTACTCTCGCACAAAATTCAAATTTTTTGACAAACCTCGTATACTACTTGCAAAAATTGATATCTGATGGTTGCATTTCAACTTTTGGACCATGCAGAACTTTTTATCAGGAATACCTTTTTTTCATAAAATCACTAATAAAAAAGTTTTCCATATGGTTCCAAATTAAGTAGACACACTGAATATCATGCTTCACTCTGGAAACTCTACTCTGTAAATGTTCGATATTATGGGAAATCGGAAGAGACCTCCCGAAACCTCCAAAATTTCCATTAATAAATCTAATTTTTTTAAGGTATATCAACTTTAAGTTCATTTCTGAATGTCCATGACGCCATCGGAAATCCAACGCATCCAATTGTGTCTCCTGACATAATGTTGAATTTTTCTGGAAAACTATCATTTTTCGATAAAGTCCAAAGTTTAATATATAATTTTACGTACAGAATGTTTTATTACTGGTATGCTTTGCCCAAATCGGATAAATTAGCTAGGAAATATTTCGGCGATGACATGCCTTATTTGGGAGATTTGGAAAGAAATGTCAGTTTGATGTTGGTCAGTACTAATCCAATTATTCACGATGTAAGGCCGAGTGTTCCGAACATGATCGAAATCAATCAAGTGCATATTAAAGAGAGGAAACCACTTCCAGAGGTAAAAAAACCCGATTATTTATTTGATTTTTTTTTGTTTCTTAAAATAACAACCTATCTTCATAGTCCAGGCGATATCAATATTTTGAAAAAATAGTTACTTATGTAGGCAGTAAAGTGATTCTTTATCCGCTTTATCGGACGAGTCTGGAATTATGAGACGATCGAATCGAGGCGAATAACAGGCGAGCCCGATAAAGACACTTTACTGAGGTGGTGCATACAAAATTTTATCGCCAACTGCTCAGAATTCAGAATATAAAAAACTGAGGCATATTTTATTGCATTTTATTATGACAAAGTAAACAGCAAGTATAGAACAAATCTACTTATTATTTGTTATATTTAAATTGAAGGTACACCCTGAAGCATTATAAAAGTTAATTCCTAAAGTCAAAGGAGTTCAAACAATAATTTGTTATGAATAAATCGCAAGAAAACTATTATCGAGCCGTAATAGGGAGAAGCGTGACACTGACAGATGATGATTTTCGAGTAATGTCAAAGTCAAAATACTTTAACTGCTATTTGTTTACTTCCGGAAATCAATCTGATAATTGACGGCTTTACTGACGGTTGGCGTTAAAGGACTTTATTGTACGATAAGGTAAACTGTTTGTTTACTTCCGGAAATCAATCTGATAATTGACGGCTTTACTGACGGTTGGCGATAAAAATTGTTATATGAAGTTTGGTAGGTAGAAGTTGTGGAGGGGGTTACTACAAACAACGGAAAAATTAAAGCAGCAGCTGAAAAGTTGAGAGGTAGATAAGGGGTGGAAAAAATCATTATTGCGATTTCTGAACAAAGTTGAGCTATTCACATAACCTCAAATTTAGCTCGATACACGCAAAAAACTGCATTGTTAAATTTTTATTTATTTTTTCCTCTCAATTCAACCTCTGTGTTATCAATTTCTTGGTTGTTTTATTATAAATTCAATTGTTGAAAATATTGAATAATAACATATATCTCAAGTTATACAATTTTCCAGGAAATTCAACATTATTTAGATTCTGCTCCGCATGGTGTAGTATATTTCTCTTTGGGTTCTAATGTGAAAAGTGCAAATTTGACCGTGGCGCTGAGAGATGTAATCGTATCTGCTTTAGCTGCACTACCATACAAAGTGTTGTGGAAATGGGAAACTGATTATTTACCTAACCAGCCTGACAACGTAATGATCAGAAAATGGTTACCCCAACAAGATATTTTAGGTAAGTAAGTAGAATATAAATATTTTCAAATGTTATCGTAAGCATAGGAAATTTTTATAAATAAATGAACCCTTTAGTAAAATTTTATTGTATGCCCAAGCTAGATGAACTTTTTATCAGTAAATTTTTCCCTAATAAAATTTTCATTGTTCGAACATATTTTCACAAGTAAATTGATCCCTTGTAAAATTTTTATCGTCTGCATATGCTAGATGTAATTTTAAAAAACAATAATTTTTCTCCAAAATTCTCAACGCACCGAAAAAAGTTTTCACTTGAAAAAAACTTTCTTATTACTGGTATCCGATTTTTTGTGGATTCGAACTAATGATAATTTTTGCTTTCCACCTTTATTGGTTTATTGATGGTTATATTATCAAATTCAATAATTTTTAGCACACAAAAACGTAAAAGTATTTGTCACCCAAGGAGGTTTGCAATCCATAGAAGAAGCTATTTATTTTGAAGTACCAATGGTGGCAATGCCTTTCATAACTGATCAACCAGCAAACGTAAAAAAACTGGTAGATCAAGGAATCGCTGTTGAAGTGAATTATAAAACATTGACGAAGGAAATTCTGAAAGATGCCATTTTGAGAGTGTCCCAAGATAAAAAGTGAGTATTTCGTGTGTATCATGTAATATTCACCTAAGGGTTTTAAGGGATCTTCCAGTTAGCTCCTGAGAAACGTCTCAGTTACTGATGAAACAATTACTGCATGCGCCAAACATTCCATTCATCAATGTTCTTGGAAGCTCTGAAAAGTAAAAAACTGCACGAGCTCATGTAAACGTCTCACTCATTCATACGTTTGGGTTGGGTTCAACAGCCCAGGCACTTGAACTGAATCTTTGTACCATTACCCATGTTATCTACCCACTTCCATTCCAGAAGCTTCGTGTCTTCTATATTGGACACCAGTTTATCTGGAGGGATCTCCAGTAGTTGCGATGGTTGTCTTATTTCCACTCCAAAGTGCTTCCGTCTGAGTTCTTGTAAGCTTCCACAGAAGCAGAGTATGTGAGTAGGTGTTTCATCG
>CAJUYI010006892.1:11018-24014 GCA_910591695.1 Galerucella pusilla
TAGTAGTAGTAGTAGTAGTAAGTGTTCAGGTGTTTATTAGGTTTGATTAGCTTGAAATATAAGGTTTGTTGGACCCTGCAGTGCGATTCCTGGGAATCGCTCATACCAATTTATATATCACCAAATGAATTTATTCGGTGAACGGTCCTACATATTAGATGGCGGGAGTGACATTTTTTCTAGATGCGATCTGTAAGTAGGTCAATCCTCTTGCAAATTATCGATTGTTAAGTAACATTTTTGAAAGCTCTGTGTGTTTTGTTATAGGTTTAAAGAAGAAATAGCGAGAACTAAAGCTATATTGGATGATCAGCCAATGAAAGGAGTGGATAAAGCTGTGTGGTGGATCGAATATGTGATACGGCATAAGGGTGCAAAACATTTGCGGAGTGCAGCTGCAGATATGTCATATTTTGAATATTTTATGGTAGATGTGGTGTTATTTTTATTAGGATGCTTTACTATAACCTTGTATTGCATATTTAAAGTATTACAACTAATAATGTATCTTATAAAAGCTACAGAAAAGATTAAAAAACAATAGTTTAATATTTACAGATGTTTCCAATGCAAAATTTAAGCTTTTTAAGGTGGATTCATGCAACGTTCATTACATTTACATTGAAAAAAGTTGATATAGTGTAACTATTGTTAATGTGATGACCCATATTTTTAATCCCTTTGAAGGGCCCAAATAACTTGCAGAAAATTTTTTTATAAATTCGAATATTGTGAAAGGATGCTTTTCAAATGTAATTCAAATCAATATAGTGGATTAAAACTAACCTGCACAAAATTTGTAATAAAATTCGAGGTCATCACATTAACATTAGTTACACTATAACTATTCATTCATTATACGTTTGGGTTGGACTCAACAACCCTGCACTTGAACTGAATCTTTGTACCATTGCTCATGTTATCTATCTACTTCCAATCCAGAAGCTCTGTGTCTTCTATATAGGCCACCAGCAAGGCCGCGTCGACCCCTCTCAGCGCCTGTGTGCGAAACCTATGAAGCGCCTTTTTTTCCACGAATCTTAATGTTTCAACTCAATTTTATTTGTCATTTGTTAATTTTGACCGAAATAAAAGCTCTCAAGTTTTATATAATTAGATAATATTTTCCTGAATAGGTAAAACCAGTTCGCTTCCACTTGCCAATTACTTCGAAAAATTAAACGTGAATTAAATTTATATAGTTTGTTCAACCATCCTTTGCCGTTACGTCATAATCAGTGAAGTAGTCTGCTGTTTTACGTTTGTCTTATATTAGTTGAATGTTTTACACCAATTCTCAAAATTAAAATCAAAGACAAATGTTAAGAATTTGTTTCAAAATATGATAACTGAACTGTCAAAAGTAACAAATAAAATTTACGTCTACATTATAGTTCATTTAAAAACCAGGAGGAGTAATTTGAAAAGCCTCACTCACACCACTAAAAGTTACCAGATTAGTTACTAAAGGGTGTGTTCCTAAAACGTAGTCAACAGTCGTGTTCCAAATATATTAAATATGCCTTGATAGCAAAGACATTAGTCATAAGTCGATTTCTCCTCTGATCTGCAGTATATTTTTCAGATGTACCTACGCATTAAACAATATGTAAGACTTTTTCCTGTTTCGTTTCTTATTCAAACATAAGAAGATTCAGATTCACATCGACAACAAACAAATTATTGTCATTGTTGATGGTGGAGAATTACAGATAGTCAAGTTACTTTAATTATATTTATTCCAATTAAATTGAAAAAAATATGACAATTGATAATATGTTCTGGCAATAACAATACTACAAAATTAACAGTTATCTTTATGTTGCCGGATTAAGTGTAATAGACCATTTTTCATATACTTCTGAGATACCTTTTTCCTTCTTTTCAACTTCAAAAACCAATAATGTATTTTCTACCAAACCCATTCTTTTCTATAGTGTTCTTCCATGGCATGTTCTTCCGATGAACTTTGATGATTTCTTCCCAAATATGTATATAACAAATAAATAGTACCTACATTTGACAGATAAATTTAATTTGTTTCAAGAACGTCTGAACGTTTCTTTGAAGCTTGCAAAATTTTGTCCAGCACAGATAACATTTTTGTTCTTCGATCGACATTTTTTATTCACTCATCACAATTTTTCACTCCTCCTGGTTTTTAAATGAGGTATAGTTAGGAAATACGTTAATGACGTCATAATTCCGTCTCATCCATTTCATGAATGAGAGATCAAGATGGACAATGTATGATAACAAACATATACATACTTTATTTATGATGTTCTACATAATCGTATAGTAATTTAACTATTACGTACGTATCGATGGATTAGGTGCAAGACGTCGTAACCCACCAAATATTCAAAAAACCGATTTTGGCGCCACTCGAAGCATTGTTTTGATCTTAACATTCTGGCGAATCATCTCAAGCCACAGCTACCTGATAAATTCATTCCACGCGCTAAAACATAAAGTTCTATCGAAACCAGGAGGTTTTTTTTTGTTTGCACTGAACAAATCTAAAATGTGTAAAAATATAAATAAACATATTCAAATTATATTATTTCTACGCTTCTAGCTTTTTTGTTTACGAAATCTTCAATAGTTTCTTTTATGTCTATATGGTCTAATATGGCCTCCTCGATGGATATTGTTGTTAAATTTGTTAGTGCAAACTTTTTTTGAGTCAGATTCTACAACACCTCCAATTATCCCTAATGGTTCTTTGGAAGTGGAAAGTAGAGCCGTAAAATATTTACTTATTTTAGTTGTATTTTTATCACGTTATTCTTCTTGTTTTCTTTTCCTCATTAAAATTCTGGTAACCAGATAATTTCTTTTTTTTATCTTGATTACTACAAATCATCGTTAAAACACGTTAAAACAATCAGTAAAACACAAACTATTTATTGTTTTTAGTACCTTGCACACACTTTCGATTGAATGACTGTTCAATCAATTATTGTTTTGGTGCTCTTGTTTCTTAAAGTCGAGCTGCTTTCATAAATTCATTCAAACAAACTCATGGCGGCTCTTTTGATTTTAACGCTGAGCTCGTAATTATTGTAAACTAAAGCCCAAAGCGTAAAATTAAACCACAAACGTGAATATTATCTTGGGACACTTGTACAATAAGCACAAGTGTAAGTTTAAAAACAATAATTTCGATGTGGTTGGACCTTGGATGTTGGATGTTGGTGGATCTTCCTTAGTTTCTGTTTTTTTCTCTAGATCCAGTTTCACTATGTAAATGAACAGTGCGTGTCAGTTCTAGGATGAAGATTTACCCCTACTTTTCTTCTCTTTACCATTCCACTTCTTTGTGTAGAAAGAGAGTTGGGCTCAGGCAGTCCTGGTGCTATTTGCAGGGAATTTTCCTTTCTATTCTTTGAAGAGCGAATATAACAGCGCAGGATGCAAAGCGCCGAGTTAGGTTAGGTTAGCTAAGATAACTATAGGGCATTTCCACGTGACGTCACAAACTATTTTGACAAGAGCCTGGTGGTAAAACAATAAACAAAGCGTTCAGAACACGTGGTACTTAATAGTGAGATTATGCTGATTCATAATGATAGATCGTGTTTAAGTTCAGTGGTGCTGCTTAAATGTTTTTTAAAGTTATTTTAATTGTTGAGCTTGCATATTTAATAATATATAATTTAGGTTAATGTTGTTTGTTGTTGGATAATTATTGATCGTGTTTATTGTTTTACCACCGGGGCATTGTCAACTGTCAACTGTCGTGGACATGCCCTATTACAGAGAGAACTGTCAAAAACAACGCGGTTGCCGTTAAATTTCAATCGAAATAAAAACTATTCGAAATTTAAATGTTTAATTACACTATTAAAACATTGCTTTTCAAATACCAAAGATATTTTATTTTAAAACAAACATGGTGGCACGTTAATTTTGACTTGTCAGATAATTATTACGTTATAATTACAAACCTGCCGTCCATTTTCAAGGAGCATTATACGTTCTACTCTAGCCTTAGGCCAACATTCAGTATTCCAAAATAGTTTAAAATTTTAATTAAAGTATGAGGTTTTGTTTTCCTAAATACATAGTTACAGATTCCGTCACCCCTCCTCAACATTGATTTTTCATAATCAGGCAAAAGAACCTCATGGAAGGGCGCACTCAAAATGTTTATAGATGATTTTAATTTTACACACACAGCAGTCAGCATTGAATTTATAGAATGAATCGTTAAAGTTTTGATATTTTGATGAAATATGAGTATGTATTGCTTAAATCGCCCCGGGGCAATAAATAGTGGGTAATTCTACGATATGTTTTTTTTGTAGGGGCTGGGGGCAAGAAATATTTTGGGCTGGGATAAATATAATGGAAAATTAAAAATACTATCTTGTAGGGGAAGTTTTTTCCTACCGAAAAGAATCATTTAGGAACTCATGCTTACCACGGGATGTCTGGGTGAGGACCTATTTTATTAGATCCAAGCATATTATAGTCAAAGGCGCTCCTGTTCCTGCACACTGGTTGACGAATTTCTATTTTTTTATTCATTCGCGAAATAATCTATTAGATCTATTAGGTACATTATAATCTGATATAATATTATATTTTTGGAACAGCACTCTATCGATGCACATTGAAATTCGCACAAAATAATGCAAATTATTTATTTATCATGATAAACTTCAAACCTGTAAGCTGTCACGTGATTGAAGTATTTACAAAAGCGTGATGTCATAGACAGATGCCTTCACAACTCTAGCGTTTTGACGCGATGTTTAAATTGTATTTTAAAATAACATTCATTCGAGATAAAGTATATGCTTGTGAACATCTACAGATAAGGATCGTACACCAGTTTTTATCACCGGCACCCTATTACTGATAATTACTGTTGGGTAGATGTTCCTATACCCAGATAAGGTAACTAGCTCGGTTAAACAACAGATCTTTGAATTTCGTTACATTATGTATTAATGGGGTTTTTATTAACCACTTATCAATACTAATTTAATGTTTTTTTTAAATACATTTTATTCTCAAATACTATATTTACTGACATTCCTTGAATCCACTCTATTGTTACGTCGTTGAGTTAAATTGAGTTTTGTAAATGTTGCCAAAGCGCCCTGAGTGCAAAACTTGCCAAAATTAATTATTAAAAATTTCCATTTCTGACAAATTAAGAAGAGAAGGTAATTGGAATTAGTTATGAAATTAATATAATTTTTGAAGTGCCCGCAAGGTAGAGGCATTGTACTTTTTGGGCCCGTGTCAAAACAAGATGCGTGTTGGGGTTCGACACAACTCTCCATCCCTCTTTTAACCCCTTTCATGGACGGATACGCCTCTAAGGGATTTATTCTTGCTATTAACAATTCATCGCTATAGGCGCGGACGGAGTTTTATTGAATTCGGTGAACTTTTGTTTTCGATACCTCACAAAAAATTAGTAAGAGAGTGTGAGTAAACACAAAAAACATCAAGCTTTGTTTTTTGCAGATACCTACTGGAATAACAAATAAATCCTGAATTCACATCATGTTTTTATAAGTCGACGTAATGAAGAAAACGATCCATGGAGAAAACCAGAACCTAAATAATAACATAATTATTAGAAAGGACGTTCACGTATTATATATACAGTGCTATTCAAAAGTCCCCTCCCCCCCTCGTATCTTTTGAACAGCTACACTTACATTAATGAAATTTGGAGGGTGAAAATAAAGTGTTGTAAACTTCTCTACGAATGGTAACAGGTGACGTAATAGTAATAGATGACGTCACAGTGCCACTCTGGCCAATAATTTTAAATAGGACCTCATGGAAAGTGGTATCTCGTTTGAAAGGCATTGACATTGGCTATATAGCCATATTAATTTTATTTTGTTTGGGTTTAAACTAATTTTGACGGATAAATTAAATAAATACCAAAATTATTGAAATTATTTATTTAAATTTAATTAATCCAATATCAACAATGGATTCTTATATCGAGTATTCGAAATGTGCTCCGTCTACTTCCTGACAATAATACATCCTATTAGTAAACTCTTGTTTACTCGTTCGAATTTGTGTCACTCCAATACCTTACATTTTGTGTATTCACATTTCCATTGACGCAAAAAGTGCTTTCGTCACTAAAACAAATTGTTTTTGTGTAATGTTGGTTTTGACTAATTTTATTTGCCATACATTCACAGAATTCGAGTCTTCTGTCGGGGTCCTCATCCGAAAGGTGGTGCACCATTTTTAACTTGTATGGATGAAATTTATTTTTAGCCAACACTCTCTGTACTGTCCTTTTACTTACTTCACAGATAGACGCAACTTTAGTTGAAGAGGAAGTAGGGTTTACTACCATTTCAGCAACTATATCAATTTTTTTATCATCACTAAATGTTGGTCAACCAGATCGTTTGGCATCTTGAACACTACCTGTTGCTTCGAACTTGTGAAGAAGCTCCCTCAAATAAGTTCTCGATGTAGGGCGATCTGGGTCTCTCTCATTAAATAAACGTTCCGCTTCATGGAGATTCTTTCTAGATTCACCAATTATTGAGAAAGCTGCTACTTTGTCGGCTAGAGTACGTACCATATTTTGCCTATGTAAACTCTTAAACGTCTCGTTAAGTAATAATAAAATTAAATATTTGAGCTATTTAGAAAAACTTTGAAAAGCAACAAATACTATTAAATTAAAAACGTCAATAACCAGAAAAGGAATTTCTGGCTAAAACATAACAATCTGCACTGATAGTAAACAAGCCCTATTAGCCTTGAACAGACAACGTGTTATATCGGGGCTAGTACTTGAGTGACACGAAGATTTAGCTAACGCATCGGCAGATAACAATATTATCCTGAGGTGGGTTAAAGGGCACGACAGGAGTAAAGGTAATCGCATTGCCGATTCTCTAGCCAGGGAAGCGGTTGGACTAAACATTTTAGGACCCACTGCCTGACGACTTCGACAATTGATAAACTAGCCAAACATTACACCCATGCTCAATGCCTTAAGAGATGGGATGGAATCAAAGGATGCAGTCTTGCCAGGATCACCCTGGGCGGCCCTGGGAAGCTAGCGCCGAAGAAATATTTGGCGATGACCAGGAAAAACCTACGTTTAACAGTAAGATTTACGACTTGTTATCGTCAATAAGAGAGTGTGTGTGTTCGATGAGTCTTGGCCTACACCTGCCGATATAAAGGAGATGTCTCCTAGTGACATGTCCACCTTCCTGGGAAGGACAGTATGGACGATGACCTAGGAGGATATACAATGGGTCACATGTGGCCTGAGTGCTGTGAGCCTACACTCACCCTCCCTACTTTACAGATACAGATGGTATAGATATGATTACAATACAATCGCCACTGTCGAAATACGTCGAACATCAGAGCCAAAGAGTAACGTTTAACATACAGAGCGAGTTTCAAGTATGGAGCGTCTCAATTATTTCCATAACGACTTTGCAAGAGATCTTATTTGTTCCTCAGATCTACCGTTTTCTGTACCTCCTGTATATTTCTTCATTTTTAAAATCATTGAAAAGTACTGATTACATTTTATGTGATATGTATTTGTTATGTATTAATAATATATTTTGAGATATGATTGAATAAACTCGTTTAATTTGAATAATCTTTAATACTTTATATCCCAACAGAAATCTCATAATAATGTCTATAAAGATAGTGGATTTCATCGCACTAATGAATAACCCTGTATATATACCTGCCAGCTCTGAAACTCAATATCATCAACAACAAAGAAAAATTTGCCTCGGGCGTTATAGGCACGGCCCCAACAGCACCGGGGGCACTTTCAGTGCCGGATCGCTTGCGGCGCTAGACAATCGACGCCGTCGCCGCACAGTGACACCCTCCGGCAATTCTGCCCGTTTTTTATTAGAGATGAATCATTATATCGAAACGGTTATTCAGTAACTGAAAATTGTGAAGTTGTTATATAAACTTTTTTAGGGTGAACATTAACTGTAAGCTGAAAGTTCTACTGTGTCCCTTCATTCTAATAAGTTTTTAGGAGAAGTCAAAAATACTTACTTGTAGTTTCTTTAGTCCTATTCTTTTATAGGGAAGTATTATTGCATCCGCAGGCTTCAGTTAAGGGTAGTTTTGATCTTCGGTCCATGTGTCCAGAGACTGTCCACAAAATTTACCTCTTTCTACTTCCACTTCAAGTTTTTTGAAGTGTCAGGTAGGCGAATGGGTCCTCGTAGGACACCTGTCAAAACTCCTGGTGCATTCTTTCTCTGGGTTATGTATTCTTTTGAAACAGCCTTTAGGCCACATGTGACCCACTGTATATCCTCCCGAGGAGTTGTCCTCCTAAGTCATCGTCCATCATGTCCTTTCCAGGAAGGTGGACAGGTCACTAGGAGACATCTCCTGTATATCGGCAGGTGTAGGCCAAGACTCACCGAACACACACTCCGGACACTCGCATAAGACATGCCTGACAGTTTCATCTTTCTGTTCACACATCCTGCATAGAGTTGTGTCCACTAGCCCCATAGTATGAAGGTGTTTCCTTAGTTGACAGTGGCCAGTCTGAAATCCTACTGTTAAACGTAGGTCATCGCCAAATATTTCTTTGGTGCCAGTTTCCAATGGGCGCCCAGGATGATCCGGGCATGACTGCATCCTATTTCAACCACTTCTCCACTGTCTTACTTTCTCATGCTTTTCGAATTTCGATGTTTACAGATACAGGATGAGCCCATCTCTATTTTAATCGTTTCAGCTTAGTTTCGAGGTTTCGGTATCCTTTCTTATTCTCCTCTCGTTCTCATTATTAGGCCGTTCTTATATACAGAACGGTTGTGAGAACGCCTTAGGGTATATTCAAGTACATTCTGTACATGCCAGAATGTTGACATCCTGAGGGAACTTATATTAAAGTATTTTATTTTATTTTCAGCTTCATTTATATTACATGCTCACAATTCCATGTAGTTTTATATTTTCAATAGAAACAGATTATCTATAATTATCCAAAAAAATTAGTTCAAAAAAAATAAGCAGAACCTGACATTAGGAAGTGAATGTACCATACTGGAATACGTGCCTTTGCAGGCTGGTCATATTGTGTTGGAGGGCAAACGATTCGGTGAGTTTGTACTATCAATGTGATGAAAACAGTGTATAAATATTCATTGTTTATATATACAGGGTGTACCAAACTTACGACAAACTTAGGTATATGGGTTACTTTAAGAGATATCAAAAAATGTTATTAACAAAAATAGTAGTTGTGTTGAATGTCCATATTTTGAAATTATATCGAACTAGACAGAGTGCTGCATAACTCCGTTACAAACCAAACATATGATTTTTCAAATGGGAACCCCTGTATATTATACATTGGATTCGGATTGGTTACATTTTTTTGAAGCTTTTGATATGAGGTTTTGCCACGTTATACAGAGTCCTTCAAAAGATATGGACACGTTTTTGTGAAAATCGTAGATAAATCAACGCTCTGTATTATAGCTTGTTGTACGTTGAAGAAAAAACATGTATTTTGCCAAACAAAGTTTTGTAATATGATGCAATATCTCCGTATCCTATTAAATTTCAATTATATTCTTTTTTGTATACAGGGTGAACGAAAACTCGAACCTGTCATTTTCGTTCTTATTTCAAATGGAACACCCTGTATTTTATAGCAAAAATAGAATCTTCGATTATGTAATTTTAATTTTTTTCAAGCATTCCCTATACCCAAAGTTTATGAAAAACAGTTATTTTGTAATATTTATTGTAAAATATAACTACTGACCTATTATGTGAAAGCATTAAACGTTGTATGTAACAAAAAATCCTAATTAATAATAAATTTTAATGAACAATTTATTCTAAACAAAACTAGCCACCAAAAGTATAATCCCAAACGTAATATTAAACTAAAGGCTCAAAATGTTCACCGTTAACATCAATGCAATGCTGCAGAATAGTTCAAATTATTGACTAACATTTCCCAGCATATCAACGTTAGCAGATCGAAATGCCGCACTAATTATCTCTTTCATGTCATCTCTAATAGCCGGAGATTTTATAAACTTATTCCTCACAAGACCCGAAAATCATAATATACCTTTGTTAAATCGGGTGACCGAGCTGTCCAATCAATTGGGCCCCCTCTTACAGCATTGCATTGATGTTAACGGTGAACACTTTCAGCTTAATTTTTCGGTTAGGATTATACTTTTGGTAGCTAGTTTTGTTTAGAATTAATTATTCATTAAAATTTATCATTAATTAGGATTTTTTGTTACATACAACGTTTATTGCTTTCACATAATAGGTCAATAATAATAGTTTACAATAAATATTACCAGATAACTGTTTTTCTAAACTTTGGGTATAGGGAATGCTTGACAAAAATTAAAGTTACATAATCAAAGATTCTATTCTTGCTATAAAATACAGGGTGTTCTATTTGAAAGAATAAAAAAATGACAGGTTCGACTTTCCGTTCACCATGTATACAAGAAAGAATATAATTGAAATTTAATAGGATACGGAGGTATTGCATCATGTTATGAAACTCTATTTGGCAAAATACATTTTTTTTCTTCAACGTACAAGCTACAGAGCGTTGATTTACCTACGATTTTCACATAAACTTGTCCATATCTTTCGAAGGACTCTGTATAACGTGGCAAAGCATCCTATCAAAAGCTTCAAAAAAATGTACCCAATCCGAATTCGGTATAATATACAGGAGTTCCCATTTGAAAAATCATATGTTTGGTTTGTAACGTAGTTATGCAGCACTCTGTATAGTTCGATATAATTTCAAAATATGGACCTTCAGTACATCTACTATTTTTGTTGATAACATTTTTTGATATCTCATAAAATATCCCATATACCGAAGTTTGTCGTAAGATTGGTACACTAGTGAGCCCTAATTTGGTCAGTACTGAAATGATCTAAAGAAGAAACTTTTCATTATTATGTAAATGTTGATTTCAAATTTAAAAATATTGAAAGCACATTATTCATGGTAGGTATATCGTTACTCATAAATGTTATAGGAATATCTCTGTATTGGTGCCCTGCGGCACCGCTAAGATAAGATATAATGGTCGCAGAAGTAAGGGGCGTCTAAGTGAACCTTACCTAAGGGCAAGACCCTGGATTAGAGTGTTTCCAAGGCAAGAAAATTCCTGTATACTTCATGTGAAAATGTTTGGTTCGAGGTGGAGTTAAAACAAATAATTTTAAATAATGTTTTATTAAATACAGCATAGAAGTAATAAATATATTACAACAGGTGAGTGGTCGATCCATCTAAAATTCAAGGTGGATCACAGCCAGTTAGATCTATTTTGAGATCAGTACATCTGCAAAGAAAATATATACAAACAAAAAGTCCCAAATAGGTTCCTTTATCAGATTTAAAATTGTGAGACTGTTATCTCGAAACGATACAGATTAATAATGTTATTTCTGTTTATCATAATAATGTATTATTGGTGCTTGCATGTAGCAGATACTTTTTTAATCATATTTTCTAAGAATAATAGAAATCCTTTATGCAAATACTGCACTGATTGTCTGATAATGTTAAATGAAAACGAGTCAGCCAGGTAGAACTTTTCTGATAAACAGGTACTCAGAAAATTGTTGACCTTCAACACCTCCTCCATTACTTGCTGCTATCTTGAAGCCTGCGTTTAAAAGCCTCGTTATCACTTGCACAGAGTTTAGTTTGCAATAACCATTTAAAGGAAACCTGAAACAAAAAAATAATAATATTAATCCATAGAAATGCGGACACGAGGACAATAATTTTGGAAAACTCAATTTAATTAAACTTTATTTTACAAACGGAAAGAAGAATAATGCTTAGAAAGAACAATTTTTAAAAACACTACTATTATATACAATTGGTCCAGTAGACATTTACTCCTTTACTGATGCAGATTTTCCATGAGAATGATGTCCACTTAATCTAATTTGGATCTGTAAAGACCATAAGAAAGTGGCCCTCATGTGATAGTATGACATTTGACGACTAATTAAAAACACGGTTTTATGCGAGGTTGCGCTCCTTGTTGGTATTATATTAGCAGTTTTTGTCAGAGTGGCTGGCCAATTGCTGCTATGGCTGAGGCTTAAACATCCATTAGAGAAGAATCTGGCCTGACGATTTTATTTTTGTGGTTGTGTATTGTGTTAGTTAATTTGATTCACTTTTAGAATGTTCTTGTACTTTTCAGTTGCTTATGTATATTATTTTGTAAACTATAAATCGGAGCAAAAACAAATAATTCAAACAACAGCAATAGCAAAGAGAATATCAATACCGATTTCGAGGCTAGATGAAATGTCAAAATTCAAAAACCAGGGAAGCAAATCTCACAAATCCTACGGAAATAACGGTCTGTCGTTTTAAAGGTATTTGAAGTCACGAAAAAGGGAAGTCTGACATTACGTTCCAAGCTAGTTCTTGATTCCGCACTATTTATAATTTCTAGGAGAGAAATTCAGCTCCAAAGAAAAAACCATTTTCTATGAAAAACTTCCATTCAAAATAATAACACCAGTGACACTTACGGCCTAACGACTTCGACAATTGCGGAACTAGCCAAACGTTACACCCATCCAGAGATGGGATGGAATCAAAGGATGCAGTCTTGCCAGGATCACCCTGGGCGACCCTGGGAAGCTGGCGTCGAAGAAATATTTGGCGATGACCAGAAAAAATCTACGTTTAACAGTAGGATTTCTGATTGGACACTGTCAACTAAGGAAACACCTCCATACTATGAGGCTAGTGGACAAATCTCTATGCAGGATGTGTGAACATGAAGATGAAACTGCCAGGCATGTCTTATGCGAGTGTCAGGAGTTATCGTCAATAAGAAAGTGTGTGTTTGGTGAGTCTTGGCCTACACCTGCCGATATAAAGAAGATGTCTCCTAGTGACCTGTCCACCTTTCCAGGATGGACTATGGCCTAAGAGGACAACTCCTC